>PTEX01000097.1:778345-789959 GCA_003342815.1 Eudromia elegans
AATAACAATTATGAATATATTTTTAAAATGCTTTAGTAAACAAAAGGGAAGGTTGTTTTACTTTGCGTCTTACTACTGCAAGACAATATGACAGGGGAAAGTGAGGTRTAGTAAAAGAATATTGCATTTGTGAGTTTGATCTGTTGTGTTTCATGGTAAAGTGATTAGTGCAGGGTTTGTTGTAAGTCCATGTTTTTGGATACTCATGCATATAGTTATTTCAAATTATTTTTCTCTTTATTATAAATTATATCTTGCTTCTTTATAATTTCCATGTTAAAATGGAATGGGAATTGGTGAGAAATTGAAATCCTAWGAAGTCTAATGAATCCTTTCTGACTTCCAGACAAAAAACAAGCGTTGTAAATTGCTACCACTGGTAATGGCTGCACCAATGGATGTTGAACAAGGAACTGTGATCATGGTGGGGATTCCTCCAGAGACAGAAAGCTCTGACAAAAAGAAGTAAGGGTGCTGTATAAATGTTCTTCCTACAGGTTATCTTTATTTTTTTGCTCTCTGGAGAAGAAATAATTCTTCCTGTGCCTACTTACTAGTGAATTTGTTGACTTGAACTGTAACATTTAAAAATGTGTTTTGCATATGGTCTGCATGAGATACTTTGACAAGTGTTTCTCAACTTCCTCTTATTTATATATCCTTTTCTCTATTTCTTTCTTCCTTAGAAGAGGGATATAGATCAATATGTATTCTTAACTTTCTTAAAGCCTGCAAATTGTTGAATATATGGCAAACGAAATATTTGAAAAATGTTTGCAGATTTTAGCAAGGATTCAAGTTCTGTACTCTTGTCCTAGAACAATGTATTTTTTCCCCTCATAATTTTCTTTTTAATATTTGTCCTTTATAAAAGTAAAGTTAATGACTGAAATCCTTACTTTTCTCAGTCTGCATAGTGTTGGATCACATTTTACAGAAAAAAAAGTAGATAGTTATACAAAAAACATTGTAGAAGTGAATATTCTGTTCAAGTTAAATTAGGAAGTTTAATCTTATCTATTCTTACATGAAATTCTTTAGACAAGTGACCTGTATGCACTCTGAGCATGTTGTATGTTGGGAAGGAAAAGATAATTTCTCAGATTATATATTTGAAAATATCTAATCTCTTGATTTAAGGAACTSTACTTTCTAGTACGTGCTTAACGTGTATTTCTGTTCTGTTCATCCTGTAGCTTTTTTGGGAGAGCATTTGAGAAAGCTGCAGAGAGTACCAATTCTAGGACGCTACACAACCATTTTGACATGTCAAGTGAGTAATACTATATTTGGCATCRCTTACTTGATTCTCCAAGTAGTCCTTTAGGTGTCAGTGTTACACAGCCTCTATAAAGCATGACTGTGCATGGCATATGGATTTGAGTATGTGTTAGATGTGAACATCAGATATTGGTATAAAGACTTTGACCAGATTTTATATTTAGCAGCATGAATGTTGTATTTGAAATACCCTTGGTTTGAATACGAGATGTATTCCTTATTGTGCTTTGGAAAAAAAAAGAGGTACTTGAGCAATATGATTTGCCTACCTTCATATAGGTGCAAAAGARAGGCAGTCTTTAACTTTAGGTGATTCTATTACGTGTACATGTTGCGCATAAAAAGAAGGCCTCCTAATTTAAAAATTGTGTGTCTAGTGAGCACCTAGAACTTGAATTTGCTGAGATCTAAGAAATCTGCTGATCTAAGAAATTGTGTGAAATACATAATGCACTTCATATTTGGTTCAAGTAAATAGTTTCTCTAATTCTTTACTGAAGTTGGTTAGGAGTGTAAATGAGTATACCTGAAACTATTATATAATTTTATGTAACTTTAATTTTGTGTTTTAGTAATTGAACTGAAAACGGAAGACCGGAGCAAATTTCTGGATGCCCTAATTTCTCTCCTCTCCTAATGGTAAGACAACATAATAATATAGCATTTGTAGAACATGATAAAAAAAAAATGGGGAAATCCAGTGAACACAGTAATTGAAGACAAAAGTTTCTTGCAAAGAAAGAGATGATCTAAGTATGAATAGCATCTATTTTCCCTACCACTCCCTAAAAGTATTAGTTTATTGTCTTTTCTTTCTTTCCTTTAACTTTTTTTTTTAATTTTGACTAGAAAAGAAGTATCTGTTTGTCTTGACAGAAATGGAAACATTAGTCAATTGTAATTAGTTTTACAGTATAAATGCTATATAGTCTATGTAAAATTTGCGGGTTTTATCTGTTATAAAAACAGCTGCAAAACAGAGTTCATAGGTGTATAAAGCTGTTTGAAAAGAATATGTTAATGTATACTGTATAACAGGTTGGGAGGTAGATTGTTTCACCTGACTTCTGACATTCATTGCTTCTCAAAGTGAAATATTGTAGCTGAGGAATTGTGTGTGAATATATTTTTCTGAAGTGATTGGAGTGGGAGGAAGGGATAACTTGATTTCTCCCAGAGGAGAAACCTGTCTAGCTAAAGTGTTTTATAATATCTGTCCAGATAACCTGTAAGATTGTTTGTCTGAAAGTATATAAGGTACCTCATGATTCTTTTGCACCTGGATAAAAATCTGATTTTTCTTATTCTCATAAAGAGGTTATCTCAGAATAGTATCTGTATAGCATTGATATTGAAACAAAGGAGTAAGTTGAAAGTTTTGTTAGAGTCTGTGAATGTAGAGTCTTAGTCAATTGACAAAAAGATAACTTACCTTCTTTCAGTGATTATCAAAGTAAAAAATTCTTCCCTTCTGGCTCAAAAGTTTGAGTCAATAGGTCAATAGCTGTAGTTGCTTGCTTGCTCAAGCCTCTGTGCTTTCTGAGATGTCTGCATCAGTTTCATTCATTCTGTATGTTCTTGGCTACTGATTGTTTCAGCTTGTCTTCTACCTTTGTTACACAGTGATGTTATTTGGTGCCTTGTGCTGGAAACCGAGGATCAGATACACTGAAAATACCTGGGAGAATCTGAGGTTCTTGGCGCTGCAATTGTGATGAAGCATCTTGTTTTATTCTCGATTACTGCTTCAGACTTGGGCTTTTGCCTTTGTCCTTTGGAAAGGCAAAAGGATTTTAACACACGTGCACTGAACACTGCTACTTCCTTTAGACCCCATCCTCATAATAACAAAAGGTGTTAACTGAGATTGTTTACAAACTGGATTTGTTTGTCAAACATGCTTTTGTAGCAGATGCGCCCTTGTGATGTCTAGATGTTGGATAACCCAAACTAGGTTTTGAAGAAGGTGCTATATTTAGTAATGCTACTTTTTAAATGTTGTTTTTAAAAATATAATTCAATAATATTTTTAGACTCTTTTAGAAAACTCCCTGTGAATTTCTCAAGTGTTGGTACTCTTTAAGCGTTACTTGGCTGAGGTCTTATAGTTTAATTGAAATAATTGTTTTATGAGGAAAGTTTTGATATTTTAGGGCTTTTAAAATGTGAATACTGAGTACTTTCTAGGAAAACTGTTCCAAAATACTGTTGTAATACTATAGACCACATGCAGTTATAAATATTGACACGTTAGATTGATTCGATTACCTAGCAAGATTCCTTGTTTTGGGTCATATGAAATAGTACTGTTTGTTAGACCCACCCTGCCGTGTGTTGGGTGGACATGTATATATGTATATTTGGAATTCTTTTATTTCTGTTGGTGTTTGTTTGAATTCTATATGACTTTAATATTTTTGTGTATCATAATATGTAAAGATTTTGTACTCTTGTTACATCACTCTATACAGATTTTTAATACAGATTAACTTAATATCACTTGTGAATTAGATGTAGCCTACAGAAAATTCATTAAACTATATATTTCTTATTCTTTTTTTTTTATGCTGTTATTTCATCTGAGAAATATCATTCCGGTACCAAACTGCAACAGTCAAAATTTGTGGTTTTAGACATAAAATGCCATTTCTTTGTTTTATGTGTTCATTAGATAACATTGGTAAAATGTAAGACCCACTTTTGCAAGAGTGCTTTGAATTTTGCTGTGTGCAACATACAGTAATTTCATTGCATTTCTGAGTTCTGAGGTAGATATCTTTACTTTAAACTTCTGGAACTGGAAACCCACAGGTTGACTTGCTATTGGCTACAGATATCAATGTTGAGCTCTGATTGCAGTGTGAAAGCTCAGTGTCATGTGCAACTTATATGCGTTTCTAAATATTTTGACTTGTCTTTCAGATGCAAGCAGCTGAATGTTCTAAGTGAATTTCCCAAATTTATCTTAAATTTATTTATAACATCAGTGCAATTTCCACAGCACTAAATGACTGCATCTTTGATTCAACCCTGTGCTATATTTAAGGCTTTGCAGTTCTGCATATAGATACCAGAGAAAATCATGGACAAGCATGTAGTAAATGCAGTGTCGCCTCAAGGTGCGAGACCTTCTGCATACATGCAGAATGAATAATGTGTGCTGGATACAACTGATTTTTCCCTTGCATAGTCTGCTTGTTCAGTGAGTGCATGGAAGGTCTTGCACATCCTGAATCTCTGACTCATGGTTCAGTGACTATGTATCAGGAAGTCCTAAACAAACAGTGAAATTCCTTATTTTCTCCCCATAAAAAAATCTTTAGATAGGAGAAAATGCTGGGAGACATATAACAGCTGTAACCTCTGTCTTTTATTAAATTTAATACTATGTGTTTCAAAACATCTCATAGATTTGCAACAGGTGGGTATCTTGGAGAAGTTTTACCGTTACCTTCATGATAGGAATGTTGTTTTTTCCTGTTTTGTGTTTTTCTCCATCATTAGAAGCCTTGTGTGAACTCCTTCCTTTATCCTTGCGACATCTCTTGTTTGCTACTGTATCCTCCATCTCTTTCCCAGACCTTTATGTGTTTCRATCCCTTCCCATATCAGGGTGTGTTCTGTTTCTGCCATTTTTTCCTGCAATTGTGATAAGCAGAGATCTTGCCCAGCGATGAAGAAGGAAGTTTGCTGTATATGTGTATTTTTGTTTTTTAGCAGATGACTGCCATGTTTTGAAAAATGACAAAAAGATGTGTGGGCCCTTTAGTATCAACGCATTGCATCATACTGGAGGTATGAGAACTGAGAGTTAATTTTTGTACTGGGATATGTGGGTAATTGCATTACTGGCAGATTCTTTGATCTCCATGCAAATGTTTAAGCATTTGAAGCTGTGGATATGTTGCATAGAGAATAAGCTTTCCTCGTCTGTCTTGTGAAACCTTAAAGAAAGCACTAATATTTTTCACAAGATGATATGCCAAGACTGTTTTTGAAAACTTTACAGTTGGCAACTGTTGAAGTGGAAGGACCCACAATGTGCAAGTTCATCCAAACGTGGCCTGAGAGGACAGGAATGCTGAATACAATGTAAAAAGAGATTTCCTAAACCTGTATAGAAACTTAAACAGCGCTCTGAGGTACAAAAGTTTTAGTTCCTAGCAACATTTTAGAATGTGCTAGATAGAATGAATGAAATGAATGTTAGATATAATGTTGTTGAATTTGTAGATTAATGCATTAATATGACTTGAGAAGTGCTGTACAGGAAGATTCAAGTTTGTGATGTTCTCGTCAAGCATTTCTGTTCAGTGCTAAGAACTCTTCTCTTCATGGAGAGATTATTATGCCTCTGATTTCTTTGTCCAAACAGAAATATGGTCCTAAAAAGTCATTGCAAAATAAACAGGCCAGTAAGAAATCAGCTTATCCTTTCAGATGTATGGTAACATGCCAGCGAGCCATGCCTGAATGCAGATAGAAACATTCTCTAAGGATTATATTTGAGCTGCAGTAAGTCTTTTTCCTCCGATGTATTTGTTTGCTGCAATAATAAGTCTCATAAATCATTTCTTTAAACTATATTTGCCACTAATCTGTTTTAGAGAATAATAACAAGGGGAAACAAAATATTTTATTGATAATTATAAGACAACAAAGTAGAAAAAAACTTAAATACTGAAATGGTTGAACAAACTGACTAAACTACAAGGTGACTAATGGCCACATTCTTTCTAGGGTGATACATAATTGAAATTGCGTGGTGAGGACCTCATTTGATTGGAATCAAAATAACTCCATTTCCCCAGAAGAATCACAGTGAATTAATACATTTTTGAGCATAAAGATTGCMTAGTTTTAAGAATAAATTCTTAACTTCCATTCTGACTTGAGACCCAAATGAAAAATGTTGCAGCTTTCTTGTATGAATAAAGTACTTGGTCTGAACCATGTAAAGTCTAAAACTAGCCATTGTGTAGCAGACCGATGGCGCTCATACTCAGTATGTTGTCTTCTATAATGTCAAAAGCAGGTGCCAGGGGGGTGTAGGAACAACATATGATGCTTCTTTCCATGTACAAGCACAAATATTCTCCCAGCTCTTGTACTCAAGGACATTGTGAACCACACATGGTTTCTGTGTATTTAGCAACTATCAATAGATGTCTGAATCTGGATAACCTCTTCTTGAATCCTTATAAAATTCTGGTCTGTGCTATCTTTTTAATGAACAGAATCCTAGATATATGTTGTGTGGCCCACACCCATGATCTCTATACACTCATATGAACCTTTTCATATTCTCTACAGTCCTCTCTTCAATCTGGAAAAATCCCAACCTTATTTTTCTCTTACAGAAGCTTTTTCAAACCCTGATTTCTACTGTTGCTGTTCTTTGAACTTTTCCAAATAGGGGATAATCAMAAATAGACAGAATTCAATGCATCTGTATCTACTTGTCCCACAAACCATTATAAAGAGATCTTGAAGAAACTTTTTTCTATGTACTGATTTGGGTGAGATACTGGATTGGCAATTTTTGACAAAATTTCTTTGAAAGCTGCTTGTGGCTAAGTGGTTTGTGTAAGGGAAAGAAAACAGAAAAATGTTTCTTTTATTAAATGGAAAATTGAAGTTCTTGGCTCTTATGTACCATTGTTGGCTTCAAGGTGGTACTGAAAGTTCCCCTTGGATCAGATTCAAGGACTAAAAAAACTACTGCCCAGGGTGGAGCCCTAAATACAGTGCCGCCTCTGTGCATGAGTGTTTGGTTTATAAACAATTTATTAGCAGGAAATGTTACAAAACGTTCACTAGGGAAAGAAAAAGTTGTGAGCTTTTATATCTGAAACTCCTGTTCTCTTCAATTATTTGTGTTTTGTTATTTGTCAGTCAAAAGTTGACAGACTGGGAGGAGAAGGACAAAAATCACACACATTCTGTGCAAGAATGTTTCTCGCTTAGGAGTAGTCAGCTTGGACTGACACAATGTCCAAGCATGAAGAGGCTGGACTGACGGCAAGTACAAAAACTTTCTGAGTTACTTTTGTTGCTTAAGAAAGACATTTTTATTTCTTCTGCCCCCTCCAGGAGGTGCTACCACTCCTCAAAGGCAGTGATGTCTGCTGGATAGCTGCTGCAGTGCTCATTACTCCGACACTTACTCAGTGTCATGTGTATGTGGGCAGTATATCAAGATCCTGATAAAAAGAGATGAAGATGAAGTTGTCTGGGAATTTGGTATTGCAAACAAGCATGTAGCTGAATGCTATTCATAATAACCTGAAGGCCTAGAAAACATTCTTAAATTGTAATCACATTCAAGCTCCCTGCAGAGAGCTTCCATTTAGGAATTCAGTGGTTAGTCTAATCATAGCCTCATGAACTAAAGATTAACTGTATGCAAGTATACGTGAGCCAAGTCACAACATAACTCCATCCATTGCTAGGCATGTGTCTGTTTTATTTTTATTACAATGCCTGATGGGGAGGTTGTAGGTTTAACAGTATTGCTCTCTGAAGGCAAAAAACTACAGAATTTCTTCAAGAGCTGCAGATAATTTCTCTGAGTATTCCTAGATGCTAACCAGGTTAGCTGCTTTATAGAAGTGCTGCATATTCTGAGCCTTTTGCTTTTTCTGTTGTAACAAGTGTTAATTAAGGTGGTGCCTTTCTTGCACTTTTGCAAAGATGGTATCCTATTAGCTAAAAGAGATGCTGTCTTTTTAACTGAGTAAAGCAGTCACTTGAGTCACCTCTCCTCATTGATACAGCCTGTCTGTTTTTTCAGTCCTCATGGTGCTGGTGTCTCTTTCCACTGTTTAGCTCAGAGGAATTTACATTCATTTAATCCTTCATTTGCAGCATACCAGTGGAAAATCGGAGACACCTGCCATTGAATTGGAAAACTTCACAGGAACGTTCAGCACTTAGTGCTGATTTTTTTTTTTTTTATTTGCTGAAAAAAATCACTGAGAGCCTTCTGAAATAAGGATTCCTCCAATAATTATCTCCTATCTGAGCTGAAAGTCTTGCTGGATCACTGTAAGGAGTGGGCATGTGAAATGTTATTTTCTTTAAATACTGTTGGGATCACCTTAGTAAATCAGGACTACACTGTAAGGAATGGGCATGTGAAATGTTATTTTCTTTAAATACTGTTGGGATCACCTTAGTAAATCAGGACTGAAATAACAGGATTGTAGAATACACTTGCTGTGAGTTCTTATTCTGTTTTATGACAACCCTTTTGCTATTAGCAATTTGCCTGTGGGTTTGAAGCCATAGCTCTTTTTAAAAGATTGTCACTTTCCTAAATAGTTTCACAGTACACATGGCAATGCAGAACTGGAGTGAACAATGAGTTTTGGCTCCAAATAAGGCCATTTTTAAGTTGCTACAGGCTAGAATAAACAGAAATGGAGAGAGCRCCACAGTTCCCTTTTGTGTCTGGGAAAATCTCCCTTAAGGTGGAGTGAGACTGCCACAATAAAGCACTTCAGGAAAGTGGGAAATAAACAGGACTTTCTTTACTTTTAAAGAAGCAAACAAAGACTTTGCTCTGCTCATATCTTTAAGAGACCTGGTTTATATTTTTGAACTGGTGCCTAAATAAGTTTATCAACACTGAGATTTTGTTGTTGCTGTTATTATTATTAGAAGCTAGTGACTTAAAGTCTAAAACCAGCCATCATGTAGCAGACCAATGGCTCTCATATTCAATATCTTATCCTCAGTAATGTCAAAAGCAGGTGCCAGGGAAGGATGTAGAAACAACATATGATGCTTTCCTGCTCTATGGACATTTTTTGTTTTTCTGCTTCWAAGGATGATATTAAGAAACTATTAATATTTTTAAGATACTGTTTTTCTCTTCCTACCTTTGCATTTATCAGAAATAGCTAGGCTAACTTGAAGAACAATTCTGATGATATATATTCTTCCTTTAAAAAATATATTATTGATGATCTCTCTTTAGGGATGTGTATGGGTTATGCATGCAAGACAGATTTTGTGAACAGTAGTACGCGCTGCAGCTGCGTATGCTCTGAGCTTTATCTGCTTCATGCATTCATGCATTCAACATTTCCAGTTCCATTTTTTTTTTTTTTAGATTTAGATTTTTTTTAAGATAGTGAAATTCTAACAAAAAATATAGTAGCTGAGCTTCTTGCACCCCTGCTCTACACAGCCACATACATTCCAAAATTGCAATACGGGGTGGCGGGCATCTCCCCTTCCCACCCTCCAAAAACAAAAAAAGACACCATGTTTTAACCACAGGTTGTCACATTGGCCTCAGAAAAATTTGTCATGAACTAGAATTGGCCTTGGTAGATGACTCTTCTGGAAAGGTACTTGTGCACATTCATTGTTTCCTCTTTGCATCAGCTAAATATCCAGATTAATGTTCCCCGATGCAATGAATGGTCATTGCTGTCAGCGTGTYTAAACAACCTCTCCCCATCCCTCAGAGCATCAATATTTTCTTCTACAGATTCCAGCGCAGCCCTGATGTGCATTTTACCTCACACTTCAATCAAGCCATGGGTGCTGCGGCTTCATCTTCTCCAGCTCCAGCCCAAAGACTAGTTGGTTTGCCTTATTTGTTAAAGGTTATCTCCACAGTTTTCTTCTGTGGTTTTCCAGTGATCTGATTCAAAGAAATGCAAAAGAGCTGTTTCCCACTTCTGATTAATCATTACTGTGAGGATAGACCATATCTTGAGAGCTTCTGTTTATATGATCTCAAATTTGGAAAAGTATTGTCCTGCAGTTTTGTGATGCCAGCTTGCTCTCTAGACCGTTCAGGGCATCATGTATATCTTGGAGCACTTTAAAGAGTTGATAATTTAGATGAAACAGGATCTCAACCGTAACAGTTGCAGAACTTGTGCTGTAATATAATTCTGCAACTTGAAGCCCCAGGTGAGAACTCTGGTGTTTCCTGGGGTGCAATTTGAATGTGACATATTCCACTGCCTTAAAACATGATGCCTTCTAACTCCATCTCATGGCTATCAGGTACATTTATACTGTCCTACATTTCACTGTTTCATTTAAATGTTTATTGCTTGCTAGATTAAATCAATATTTGGGTTTAATCTTATCTAGAAGTGAGGATTCAGATAACTAGCAGTAGATCAGACCAACACTTAATACTGATATTGATACCCTGCTTAAGAAGTTAAAAACTTTAAAGGTAGTATTCATCTCTTTTTAGCTTTATTTTCTCRCTCACCAAAGTCTTCTGAGTAGAAAACAATTTCTACTTTATAAAATAAAATCCAGGGGTTGTTTCTTTATTTATACTTACAGTCAGTGAAATCTTTTATCCTTCCAAGCTATTGGCACTTTGCAAGCTTATGCTTTCTGGATTGTGTAAAACTGACATTTTGAAAAAATCAGGCATGGATGTGTAAAGGCCTTTATGCATATATCATAAAGCAGTTCTGGAATCTCCAAGAGATGTCTGTTCCAAGGGCTTTCATTTTTCCTGTGACAGAGGATATAGTCTTCATATAACAGTCTAAGGAAGAATAAAACCAAACTCATTGTGCAGTTTTCCTCTTCGTCTGCCTGCTCTGTCCTCTTGTGAGGTTTGGCCACCTCTACATTATCTGTCTCAAATGCTAAGCTAAGCTGTCTCATATTCCTGCATTTAGAGGTCTGACTCTTCTTCAAGATAAGTGTGTGTGTGKGKGKGKKKKTTTTTATCCTGTTATTTGTCTGTGGTTTGTTAGTTTGCACCCACAAAACCACCCTTAGCTCATGCACTGGCATAGATATATGGTTACCTGCTTTACACATCCAGTGAGAGCTGTTTCATGAACATGAAGAGGAGGAAGAGTATTGTTGTTTCAGGTGTTTCCATTTGCAGTGCAGCCATGTGAGTGGATTAACTGATATCACTGTTAAGGATAGAGTAGATGGAGCAAGAACTAAATGAAAATATTCTCTATAAGAGATTTTTTCCTTGGTAAAGGTACTGGATTCTGCCTCAGTCCTGTTGTCTCTTGTTGTAGGATATGCCCTCAGCAAACTCCCTGAGCACTCCTGGTCTGTGGAAGGGAAGCCTTCCAACTGCTGCATGCAAAGCTGAGAAGGGAACTTGAAAAGGCCTGAAAATGACGGGGTGAAGGACAAAAATAGAAAATAAAGAATTAACAGGAAAAGAGAGACTAAGCAACAACAGAGGGTGAACGGTAAATCCGGTTTGCCTTTCCAGTTTAGGAAAGCGTCTTGGAATCTGTATTTCAGGGCACCCACTGGGTGGTCACCAGAGCTCTTTTGAGTGTGTGAAATGAAATGGAAAACAATAGCTCAGCAG
>PTEX01000097.1:790026-834117 GCA_003342815.1 Eudromia elegans
AAATCCCTTGATGAGGTGTTCCTTGAATTGCCAGCACGACGCCCTCTTGATTTAGCTGTGAATGCGTCCAGGCATTTCCTGAAACAACAGCACTACATGACACTATTAGAAATGCTAAGTGAAAGGTTCTGCTGTGAATAATGAAGGAAAGGGAATGGGATATGGAACTGTGTTGCACTCAACTGTCTCTGCAACAAAAGGGGGAATGAAATGTAACACAGCTGCATACACCATCTACGCTGCCTGAAAATCCCCAGCTCTTCTGTGCGTGGATGGACAATAGGAGCCAAGATCTGTTTGGAAGCAATGTTTCATTTTGGAATGGTTGGAAGCTGATGCCAGCACTGTTTGCCTTCATCACTTGTCTCTTGTTTCGTATTATCTGTTAAACCCTTAACTCCATTTCTTTATGAAGGCTTTTTGAGAGTAAATGTAGATACTGTTCATGTTCTTGGCCAGTGCCCCATTCTGACTAACCTCCTTGTGTGTATGTATCTGCTCACTCGTCGGTTTCACTATCTCCAAATAACCAATAAGTTTTCTTTTTTAAAAAGGGTATGTTGTCTGAACGTTTCGAAGACCACAGAACAGTGCGTGGCACCAAGGGAACTGCACTGACTTGGCAGAAACTGCCTCTGCATCACTATGTCCTCTCCTCCCTGATTACAGCCCAGCCCATAGGAAAAAAATGTGATGATCCCTCTTTTTTTTKGTTATTCAGCACATTTTTGTGGTCTCTTTTTTTCCTTTAAGTCGCAAGCTATTTTTATTTCTTCCTTGCTTCACCTTCCTCTCCAGCAGGGTGGATGTTAGAGAACATGCCTCTGGTTCAAATGGAGTAAAAGACTGAAGAAAACATTGCTGTGATGTGATGTGTGTTCAAGGGAGTCGGATACAATTTACATTTGGTAAATGGTGCTTGATTTTATCCAGGGTCCTTTTTTTGTAAGTTTGTGAACCCTGTAGTTGTCCAAATCACTTGTCATCTTATATTTCTTATATACAGATGTTGTGTCTGCTATTTTCTCGTTAATTATTTAAATGAGAAATTCACTCTTTTACCTTCAACTTTAGGCTTTGGATGTTTTTGATGCAAAGAATATTTTTCAGTTAGCAGAGGTCTTTAGTTTTTGCTTCTGCCCTGGATGTGCTCATTTCTGTTTCCAGACTCTCGTTTTGCTTAACCATTTGTCAATCCAAGACGTCTTTATTCTCTCTGACATCTCAGGCAAAGGATTTGCTCCGCTTGGTGCCTCCAGCTAGGTAGTGTCTGACTCACCTTTGCTCGTTACAGATGCTTGCACTGATTCTTGCCTTTCTTTCTCTTCATTTGTGTGAGTTAAGACCCTTCTGTCTGATCTAACCTCACCTGCAAATCTCCCCATGTCCTGCCTGCTAATAGAGCTGTATGCAGTGGTGAGACAGTGTCCAGGCAAGAAAAAACATTGCTTCTATTTTTTTGCTGGGTTGTTTCTCGGGCTGCTCAGTTCCCCAACCTGTCCAAACCCTCCTCATCATATGTCTCTGTGCAAGGAAGGGAACTGGATCRTTCAACTGCTTCTGGGTGGTGAGGACCTCCCTGCAGCTCCTGTCAACACTTGGGCTTGCTGAAGGTGTTGTGGAGTTGCATCATGCTCCATCTGCCTGAAGTCTGGTTCTCACCTTCTAAGTGGTCTCTGAACCACAGCCTTTCAGGAATTTGTACCGCTGGATTTCATCCTTTATAGGTTCCTTGCTCACTGATCTGTCTTTTCTGAGGCAGATGTAGCTCTGTTCTGTTTGGAGCCCTTCCTGTATTTTTTCACCTTTGTGATTCTAGCTTGCAGGGCAATTGAGGTGCCAGGTCTGCACCGGTCTGATGTTCCTAGCTCATCCTTTCCTTACAAGAGGGACAATACTCAGCCTCAGAGAGTCCCTGTTCCTCAGGGTAGATCTAAGACATTTTGGTTCAGAAGAACTCCTTTTTAATACAAAGTTCTGTGTAGCAACAGGTACTAAAACTGATGTCGTCAATTCCATATTGTGATATTGCTTGTACTTCCTCTGAGAATACTTTTACCCTCCCCTTCCATTCTGCCTTGGCTAAGGACTCGTGGACAGCAGAGCTCAAACCTAGCATTTCAAATAGCAAAGAGGCATTTCTGCATAACCTTGTGAGGAAGGTTCGTGACAAGGTTTGTTCTTCTCACTTCCTGCATCCAACAGCTTTTGGGACAGATGGCAGTAAATCTTTCCTAGCATGAAGGGAGCCCATACAGCCATCCAGGTATAAAGTGAAGATTGCTGGACTGAACTTGAAGTGCAGGTTATATAGAATGCAGTGAGAGCTGGAGGAATGTGGGCACAATGCCATAGATAGTAGCTTTCCTTTTAGGGGGACACTGCAAGAGTAATAGGGATGTCTTGAATAATTGTGGTCATTAATAACTCAAGTAGATATGATGTCTATCTTCTGTCTTTCTGCTTTACTCCTATGCTCTTGATATGATATTGACTGTTTAGGAAATATTTTTGAACCATACAAGTTCTTCTTTGACAGCACATGCTACCTATGAGAGTCGTGGGCAATCACTTTTCTAAAATTGAAGATATGAAAAATAATTTGGCGGCCCAAGATCAAAAAAGAAATTCAGAGATGTTAAATTTAAAAAGATCAGTCTTGTATATCAACATTTTGAAATGTCATCAGCATAGCAAAAAATAAAATAGACATAAACATTTTCAAAAGTAAACACAGTGACATACWTTTTGTTGCTTGAATCTTGGCAGTCATCTCCAGTAAAATAATAACAGGAAATTATAGAGAAAAAAATAGTGAAATCTTTCCGCAGTCATTGAGTATTCATGTGAGTCTTCTGTGTTGAGATAACACTTGGGTTTATTTGTGTTATAGAATGAAAGATTACTGTTATAATTGGAAACTGTGAAAGGTTTTGTAGCTCAGGCTAAAGGTTATCCAGGCTGCTGCAACAGATATCCTAATTCTAACAAAAGATAAACAGTAAGAACATTGTAACTGGAAGAGTAATCTAAAAATATACATAGAGCAAGAATTTTGCCGTGCTAGGCACTTGTTAGAGCTGATAAGAGCTGTTTGCTGGTTTTTTTTTTTCTTTTCTGTCCATTCCTTTCCTTCATATGTTAAGCTTTATTGAAACAGATTCATRCTATTTTGAGATTTCACATATGCTCTTGTCCAGGAGTGCTTGTTTTTCTTTCCTGAGTGAACTCTTTTCTGCCCAGCTCCGAATTCACTTAAGATTTAACCTTCTTTTGAACTATTCTGATWACAGATCATTGCTCGTGTTAATGAGTTATGTGTAAGTGTAAAGGCTGTATGAGCTTGCTCTCAAAACAAGTACCTAAAGCCAGTGTTCCTGTAAATGTATCAGCTAATTACATTTAATATTGCTTGACCTGCACAYTCTTTGGTATGTATCGCATGGATATTTTTCTGGAGAATTTTAAACCAACCTTTTAAGGTACATTTTCCCCCATTTTGTTCACATTATAAATGATAAAATTTGAAGGATGGATATGCTGGGAATTGGTGAGGGTAACTCTAAGACGTATCCAGTTCTCAGAATGTAGATGCAAAACACTTATTTTAGAGAGGTGTAAAGGATTACATGACGCTCATGTACACAGCAGATGAGGGAGAGAGGATGTGAATGGGTGGCTACACTTTCAAATAATCAATGCCGTAACAGGGATATTTGGGCAGGGGAYGATTCCGTTGCAGCCTTGCCATGCTTTCTAGATCCTGAATATTTCTGGGTGATCGGCAACCCAAACAGCAGGTGCCAGTTTCAGGAAGGTAAAGTTCTTCTCCAGGGCAATACAAAGGTGGTTGAGGTGCAGCTGCAATTGACTGTGGTGAGAAGATGGGCATGGAGGCTTAGGTAGATGCTTTTGGTATGACACATGTGCTTCCGTATTATCCTGTACTACTCACCACCTTCCCGTGCCAGAATTTGGTGTGAAGCGACGTGGTGGTCTTTGGGCAGAGGGGAGGCTCAGCGTTGCGAGCAAAATCCTGAAATGCCGCACACAAAGGGCACTGTTAAATTGATTCATGGCACAGTGTTTCAATCTGTGTTTGAGAAAAAGAGAAGGTGAAGCAAGGCTGGTGTATCCAAGCAACTCTGAAGTCTTCACTGTTGCCATGGGAGGATTTATCAATGACGTAGTAGTCAAAATTGTCCTTTTCTTATAATTGAAGATTGTGGCAGGAAGAAGAGGGTTTTTTTCTAGACAGACAGACCCCTCCAACAGAGAAGCAGTAAGGAACGAGCTGATGCTGAACCACGCACACAAAAAACGCACACAAATATCTATTAAAAAGCAGTATAATGGAACCAAATTGCTTCCAAAATTGCTGCTTTTGAAACAATTTGTCCCACCACAATCAGTCTGCAGAGTAAACGATGCAGTTCTGAACCTGAAGACAGTTCACTTACTGCCTCCTGATTCATTTAATTTGGCAGAAATATTTGCTTTGCTTTACCAAGCAGACTTAAAAAAGCAAATCCTCTAATAGAAAAGTTGTAATTACTGATTTTCTTTTTTAGTTTGCAAAACAAAAGGATGCATTGCAAGTATCATCAATGTTGATCATTGCATGAATATATTGCCATATGTGCATGAATATGACACTCTAAATGTGGATCCTACCAGGCAGGATATTCCTTTATCATATACAGATATATGGATAGATTTAGTCTGAGGAAATTAGATTTAAGATAACCTTTCCTTGCATTTTTCAGTTCAAAACATAGACAAGGGAAAACAACACATGGCATAATATTGCATCAGGGTATAGATTTGTAAGGAAAATCTGGAGTTACACTGTTTTCTGACTCCACAAGCAACATGTTTCAGTGTGCTCCTAAGAGCAGATGCCCAGTAAATATATCTTGTGAACAGGAAAAGGAAATATTTCCTTAAACATCCTGCAGTAAACGTGACTGATTGAGTTTCCCTTTCCCTCTGCCTGGTGCATTTCCCTTCTTTGCACAGACAGGATCTAACTAGATTTGCGGGGTATGAACTGCAGCTTACTTTCAAATTCATAACTATGAAATGGTTCGTTTAGCAGGACAAAGGCCAAGCCAGCAGACACCCTTTTTCCAGCTCAGCATGTGCATAGCAATGGGAGGGTGGCAAGGAGCTTTTGTTAATCTCAACCGAGCTGGCAAGAATGCTGCAAAATGAAGTCTTTGAAGATGTTTTTTCTTCATTTTTAAAGCAACAGTTTGTCCAGGGGAAAAAAAGAAAAAAAAAAAGGCAGAAAAAAAATCTGCAAAATATTGAAAGCCTTCCCTGTCAGCCTTTATAATTAAGGGGAATTTCTCTACTAGCAATTAGACTCTATAATTTCCTTTAGCAACCATTTTTTCACAGGTTCTGTTCTGATGCAAGTGTAAAAACTTTTTTTCCTCCAGCTTGAATGCACTATTTTAAAAAGCAGGGTGGTGGAAAGGATTAGGGGTATCAGGCCAGGCTGGGGCTGATCCAAGCTGCAGTGGGATTTTCCCCTTTTAGTTTATACTTGTAGAAACTGAAGGCTTTAAGAGCCTCATGCTTAGAGCAGCTCTYAAAACAGCTGGGAACTCACACTCCACCTCTTAGTGTGCTCCCATCACACGACCAATCCTCTCTCCTTGCCCTTGTGTCAGGGACTGCAGCTCTGCTGCCCTTCTGGCTGCTCCGTGAGGGAAAAGCCGCTCACCCGGAGAGGCCGACAGCTCTCCCAGCATCTGTGCCTGGGTCTGACGCTGCCCCATGGCACCAATGTCGCGTCCCGTCTGCGTGAGCCCGAGCACCCCCTGCCCATTCCAAAAACCAGCCACCCCGTGTGCRGATGGGTTTAGAAGGTTTTATTTTTACATGATATCATAAATACAAAATAAAAATAGTAAACCAGTACTGCAGATTTCTGTCTTTTTGCTGGGGTGAGGTTCAAGCCTGATCCTGAGCACTTCCAGTTCTTAAAATTCAAGACTAAGTCTTTGCTCTTGGAAAGCAAAACAAAGCAAAAACAACTTAGGTTTTTACCCTGAAGCCAGTGGTGTCAGAAACAACATTCTCTCAGGTTATTTTTTTAAAGCACAACAATAAGTGTACTGAAGGATGGAGATTAAATACAACAATATTTGTAAAAGTGGACCTGCTTCCTGCTCGTGTTGTTGGGCACTGCTCCGGTGACTGCAGTGAAACCGCATCACRTCAGCAGCGAGTCGTGCTTTTGTAAGGGTGACACCATGTTTGCYGGAATATCCACAGCTAGTCCTGGGTAGTTTTTACGGGTTTTGGTTATAGGTGGACCCAGCTCTGCTGATACCAAGCTAAATATCACAAAATTTGGCTTGTTAAATAAATTTCCCTTTTAAAATGGGAGTTTCCCTTCATTATCTGAAGACTCCAGCTCTGATTTGATTCAGGAYTTGGGCTAATTCCCATGGTCTCTTTCTAGAGTCAAGAGGGCTGAATGACGAGTAGGGTGTTCATAGTTGTGGACTGACAGATGAATGTTTTCATTTGAAATGAAATGACCATGAAACAAATAAAGGCACCTAATCACATAATAAGTCAACTTTGGTAGAGCCCTTGCAAAATATATGTATTTAAATACATTTAAAGTTTACAAGGTTATATTGTTTTTAAAATGTTGCAATGATGAAATACAAAATATTTCACTCTTGTACCAAAACTGTGTATCACATCATAACAGCAGTATTACAGCTTTTACTATAATGTAGCCAATATAAGAGCTGCACCTCTTTATGTATATATATAAAAAATAGTCCTGATTATACTACTCTGTATCTGTATTGTCTGCTGGACTCAGACCCTGCAACGTAAGTTTTAAAATTTGAAGCCATTATCTTTAAATGGGTAAATCATCTGCTCAGTGTTCAACAGCAACATTTACAGGGGCAGGGCTTTAATCTTTCGTATGGATACGTATTGATGTACATATCGATGCTTCCATTTTTTGTTCAGTTTGCTAAGCAAAGCAAGAGCAGAGCAGATGCAAAACTATCCCAGAACCACAGTTATGGTTAGTTCTTACATCTGAGCGTTATCAGAAACTCCTTAGAGTTAAAACCCGGATTGGATGTGCCCTGTACTGCTGTGTGCCCGTGAGGRTCCCCCGGGGCTGTGGTGACACTTGGAGCAGTGCTCACGCTCTGTAAATAGCTCATTTCCTTGCGGCCAGGAAGCTCCTTATGGCAACACAGATCCTGCCATGGTCTGTAGCAGAATTCAGTGTTGATTTAAAGGTACAAGTAGGATCTTGTTTTTTTCTTGATAATTTGCATGAGACAATATCCCTTAATCTCTCCTTTTAAAACATAAAAAGTTTGTGCCGGAGCATAAGGAAGGTGTAAGTCCATGTTCCAGCCTGCGGTGAAGTTCAGCTGCTGTCGAGCTYGGAAACTGAGAGTTATGCAGTGCGGAGGATCTTCTTTTCAGTCTGCACGSTGTTACCAGGGCAATACGGTGGAGCTAAGAGGGCTTGGAGAGCCCGTGAGGCTTTGCATCTCTTGACCAGCCTGCAGAGAGTCTCAGACAAAACGCCAGGATAAAGTCTTTTCACGCTGATTTTCTTTGCTTGGTTTGGTGAGTGAAGTGCACGTTAACAGAATTATGTTGGGGAACCAAGCAGCTGCTCACTCAACCAAATGCACGTTTTGGGATTTGTTGTCGGAGCAGCTCGACAAGAAGCCGTCCACACCCCACCATCAATATCCAGGCAATATTTACACTTCCAGTCTCCTGCAGTGTGGATAGGAGCACATGGAAACGTGCCTTGTGGGAGCCAGGGTGTGCAAGGATCTCCCACATCTCTGAGTCTAGTTCTCCATAATTCTGGCAACCTGCAATGACTTYGTGTTCAAGTAAACCTAGAAGAGAAGCTGGTGAAGGAGGGAAGGGGCAGCCTGGGATAAGCTGTTTGTACTCCACTAAATGGCAGCRATTCTGAAACCGTGTCCAAGAGGCTCAAAGGCACCAGCACAGCTCACCGAGACACTGCGACAACCGAAGGGGCTCAAATACCTCGATCTAGATAGTCATTTGCTGGCAGGATTAAGGACCGAGGCTAGTGCCACACTTTAGACAGAAACAATTAGTTGCCCAAAAAGAAGTAAATGAAAACAACTAGTAACAGCCACGGCGGAGATCAGCCAGACGCAGGTTTTAGGAGCAAGGGCAGGTCCCCTGCACGGTCCCACCGGCCAGGGCAGCACACAAGAGGCTCCAGTGGTGAGGGAGGGTGACGAGGGCCTCGCAGCTCTCCCCAGCCGGTGCCAGGGAGCAGGGACAGGCGAGGCTGGAGGCCGGCACCCTGCGCTCCCACACACCCCGTCATGGCAGCTGCTCCCAGCGGGCAGTGGCACCGGACGGGACAGCCCCACTGCAGCTCCCCCCGCTCTCCAGTCCCGCAAGCCTAGCTGTGCCGCACGGCAGGGGAGGGCCAGCACTGCAGGCAGGTGGCAGGTACCGACCCCCGCGGCATCCAGCACGGAGCTGTGCGGCCCGACAGACGGGCGGGAACAGGACACCCTGCCGCAGTGCTGCGAGGGCTCCCCGGCACCGGGAGGCTGCGGGGGGAAGTGCCACAGGGCGCTCGGGTGGGCTCACCGGGGATGCCGCGTGCCGGGGGCCTCTCTCTCCGCGCAGCGCTGGCGAGCGGGGCGAGCCCTGCTCACACGTAGTTCTTCTTGTCGTACTCGCCGTTGGAGGTGGGCCGCCGCGGCGCCGAGTACTTGACAGGGAAGGAGGTCTCGTCCCGCTGCGAGCAGGAGCAGCAGCAGATGAGGCAGCCCCCGAAGAGCAGCAGCGCCGTGGCCGCCCAGCCGATGTAGAGCGCTGCCCCCATCTCCCGCTTCTTCGACGGTGGCACGGTCGGATCGTAGAAGTCGCTGATGACAATGTTGGCGAACCAGCAGAGTGGGATGAGGACCAGGACCCCGCAGAGGATGTAGATGGCCCCGCCAGCGATCACGATGCGGGACTTCATCTTGCCTGGCCGGATGCAGTTGGTGCACTGCGCGCCCACGACGGTCACCATGAGAGCCACCAGCCCCAGCAGCGCCACAATGACGGTGAGCGCCCGGCCCGTCTGCACCTCAGGCTGCAGCGCCAGGATGGAGTCATGCACCTTGCACTGCATCTGCCCCGTGCTCTGCACCACGCAGATCATCCACAGCCCTTCCCAGATGGTCTGCGCCACCACGATGTTCACGTCRATGAAGGCTGAGACCTGCCACATGGGCAGCCCGCACGCCAAGATCACCCCCACCCAGCCCAGGATGCCCAGCCCCAGCCCCAAAATCTCCAGTGCCGCGGATGTCATCCTGCCCCCGGTGCCCTGCGAAGCTTTGGAGAACAGGCGGCTGCGGAGAACGGGCAGCTGCGCCGAGCACCCCTCGCACGGGACCTGCCGAGCGGCTCTGGAGCCGCGGGCGCCGGGCAGCGCTATATGAGGAGCCGCAGGCTCCCTCCCAGCGCCCGCCYTCGCACCGCCCGCCCCGCGCGGAGCGGGACTCGAGCGCGGGGGCGGCGCCGCGGGGGCCCGGACGGACGCGCATCCTCCGCGCGGSGCCCGAGCGCAGGAGGGAGCAGCGCCCGGCTCCCCGCTCCCTGCTCACCCGGCCAGGGCGGCGGGAGCGAAAGCCCCCGGTGCCTGCCCGGGCAGGGAGTGCTCTGTAGCGGAGCGTTTGCAAGAAGTTCTGTTGTCTGCAGGACCTTGCGGGCGTTGCAGTTGGTACGGGCTCCTTGTGCACTGCTTGGGTATCCTAGATTTTCCTTGCAAAGAAACTCAGGTTTCGGCGGGTGGAAGCCGAGCAGCTGCATAGCCCTCCAGGCTGTTTGCAGCGCAGGTGCTGCTGGTGCGGCCACCATACTAGGAAAGACCCCCCCCCCAGCTGCTTCAGTACTCACAGGGAACTGGGGCCCAGGGGCTTKGCACTGGACACTGTGAGAAAGGTTTGAGGCTTACATAGATTTCAACTGTTTTTCTTTTTTCTTTCTTTTTTTTTCTTTTTCTTTTTTTCTCTCTCTTAAGATGTGAGAGGCAGCACTGAAAGGCACACTCAGCCACCCCGACATTTGGACCAGCTTGGCTAACTTTGTTTTTTGTTAGTATCTTTCTAGTGCAGAGGCTACTACAGAGATTGTACGTGTGTTTTTTCTCTCTTGTGAAGTAGTTTACAGCCTATATCAGGGCATTAAGAGATGTGTTATGGGAATATTCAGGTTGTTATGAATGAAATATGAAGACTGTATCCATGAGGGAAAGCAGCAGAAGAAATGATAAAGCAAAGATTAGAGGAATCACATGCCTCGTCAGCTGAGGACATCACTGGTGGGTTAATACTGAGCAACACAGGATCACAGGAGATGGCAACACAGTCACGGCGCAGCGGATGAGCTCCTTCACTTCTTGCTGTTCCAACAGGAAGGCAAACATAGCTCCAGGACACCCCAAAAAGGAAGCAAAAGACATGGGGCAACTCATGAGCCACATGACAGGGACTTGCTAACACTCAGAACCGCAGCCTCGCGTTGACTGTCTCTGCCTGAGCAAGTGTAAACATTTCCAGCATGGAAAACGTCTCCCTAACAGAGGCTGCCTGGTAAATGGAGTTAAGAGGAGTTATCTCCTCTTCCAGCCACATATGAAATACATACAGTTTACTTAAATTATTTATAACTGTAAATTCCAGCATGCAAGTCCAAGAGGAATGTGTGACTGGGGGCTGTGTGGACTGTCAAACCGTGGCAGCTTKCAATAAGTCAGAAAAGTCCCTGGTATTAGGGAGAGGAGAGTGTGCACAGGACCTGGAGAGGGAACAGAGAGAGATATCTCAGAGGTGAACAGGAAGAGACCCAGAAGCCAGGCTGAAACTGAGTGGCAGCTGTATTTATGACTTTACGTATTTATGATGATAATGATGATATTACAGAAAACACCACTGAAGAACAATAGAGGAAAAGGGGGAGAAAGGCCAGCGCTCTGCCTATAAGAGCAGGAAACCTCCACCCGGGCGCATCTCTGCAGTTCCTTGAGCCAGGGCTGAGTCCCCTGGTGCTGCTGGCCAGAGTCGTGAAGGGACCCGCGGTGCCCAGGGCTCCGTGCTCTGCCCCTGCAGCCCTTACCCTCCCTTTCTAGTTGTTGCTGAGCAACATGTTCCTACAAATCACCTAATCCCACATAATTATTACTCTTGGGAAACACATGTTTAATAATCACAGCCTAAATCAACTTTTCTACTTACTTCTACTTACTCTACATAAAAACATAGCAAAAAGTCTCCATATTCATGCTTTTCCACTGTTGGTATTTCAGTTTGTTGTGTTTGCTTCTTTTCCTTATCCCAGTTATTAGCTGGTYGTTGGTAACAGCCTCCATTTCTCCTATCCCAGATCCGGACAGCGATAYTCCACGTTACCCTTAGCGAGTGGATAGGTGTGAGGTGTTACCTGGCCTAGTTTGGTGTTTGGGTGACTCAGCTCATGTGGCTGCTGGAGGCCCTGAGGACCCCAGCATCTTCAGCACATTGTGGCTTCTGATGGTGCAAGGAGTTAAYTTAAACCATGAATTAATTTAAACTCTCAGAAAATAACAAGTCCTATTTGTTTCGGTAAACACAAGTCACCATGCATGATGTTTTACTTGGGATGGTAAGTGAAGAAATTGCTACTTACAGATCAAGTCCCTGCTGGATCCATCTCAAGTCAAACATGTGATATTGTTGTGGCAAAGCAGCTCATTAACAAATGACCATTAATGTCATTACATCTATGACTGTTGCAACCATRTGTGTATTAAATCCTTCTAGGGGGGCACGCAGGGGGCTTTGCAGGCTGTGAAAAAGGGCGGAAGAGGTATTCAAACCAAGAACAATTGCACAGAAGCCACACTATAGCGAGAGGGGGCTTTGGGAGTGGAAGTGATTGTGTTTTCCCTCTTTTCCTGACATAATCAGGACAAATACCAGGCACAGAGCTACCAGGAGGGCTGTGAGGGGGGATGCAGCCTCCTCCCAGCACTGCTTGCTCTGGGCTACGTGTCCTGTGTCTGTGGGGCAGAAGGACTGCTGTGGCCAGCTCTCCAGTTGCACTAGGGCTTAACATGGCCCCAAAGCATTGGCTGGCAGTGTTTAGATAAACGGCCTCATGGAAGCTGACACACAGGCTGCAGGGTGCTCCTGTTCTGTGGCTTGTAGAGTCTCCTGTACCTACCTGCCTCTGCTGCTTCTCAGCCCTAAAAGTTTAAACATCTGCAAAAAAACAGCATTTGATGTCAAGCCCAAGCACAAGCCCAGTGCTGTTTGTAKGAATAAGAAGGACTAGAGATTGAAAAATGGATTCAAAGCCCAGTRATGTCAAGGAGAGTTTGCCCTCACTTTTGGGTCAGAAGGTGAAAATCAACTCCCTGAAGTCCCTGCACGTCCACAGCGCCTACGTGTTTTCAGACATCAGGAGGTCGATACRTAAGAATGAGTCCTGGTCAAATGAGCAGGTCATAACAAAGTCAAAACATCAAACTATTTCACCATAGGATTTAACTCGGGATCATTTCCTCATGAAACAYGCAGAAGTGGTTTGCATCAAACTGACACTTCTTCAATTGGTACTTTTCTTGAAGAAAGAGAAGCAATGGCTGAAACAGCACCGGATTTTTGCAAGAGGGTCGAGTAATGCTCTGTGTCTGGTGCTAATGATGCAGCACCCAACTTCTTTTTTTTASAGGACTGTCACTACCACTCTTCCAAATTGAGAAATGGACACCCACACTGCACTTCCCTTTCAGAGTTCTGTGAAAGGAGGAATAAGGTTTATATGGTTGCAAAAACAGTGATATAGGTTACAGATCCACTCCTGGGCTTCCTCTACTTGCTGCTGTATATCCTTCTCTCAGTGAAGCTCCCCTAATCCTGTAGTAGTCCCCGTACTTTCTGTGCGTCCTCTGTCTGGTGTTTCTCTTGTGAAAGGCTCACTGGCACAAGGGGTCATGAGTAGTGAGGAATGCTGGTTGCTCATCACATCAWGGGAATACTGAGGCAGCGTTAGGAGCTCTTTCTTCACATAGCAAGGAAATTTATTGCCCCAAATATTATTAGAATGAGCTSCATGCCCTCCTGCCCAAATTCACCTACACACAAACTTTGGGATCAGCCTTTGAAACCTCCCCTTGGTCTGACCTGACCTTCACACCCCTATGTTCCACTAAAGCACCTCCCAGACAGAAACATTCTCAGTGACCACAGTCAGACCTGATGCTGTGCAGGGAGCTGYTCTGCACTTAGCTCTTCAGCACCTTGTTTTCTGTATTTAACCTTTTACAGGACACTTTGATGCTACTGGGCAGCCAGAACCCTGTGTTAACAACATTGGAGAGAAGTTAATGAGGTGAATGATAGGCCACAGCTTAAAACGTAATTTCCATAAATCAGTATCCAAAAAGCCTGATCCTGCCATTCATCAGGAAACTRCATTTGATTTCTCTCTAGACCATGTCTGTTCAAAACATTTTTCATTAATGCTATGGACAACTCTTGCATCAGTATGAAAACCAGGGAAAGGAGCTATAGGAAGTATACATTGTTTCATGTCCTGGAGTCTATTCAGTCCTGTTTCCTATCAGGAGAACTAGAGCTTAACTTTGTCCCCTTCCAAAGTTAGCCTCCTTCCAYGGATTGTGGAGTGCTAGGACTCTGGCAGATCTTTTTCCTATGTAATTTGTGGGAAATCACATCAGATGTCGTTTTGCAAAGAACAGCGTCAGCAAGKACAAACAGCATTGTTTTAAATATACATTGCAGACGTCGAATGTAATCACTAAAGACATGACCATGAAGTTAACTGAAGACTCGTCAGGGCTAGTGATGGGAACCCGTTCACGTTTCTCAGGTGTCCAGGAAATTCTAGTTCCTAAGAACCCAAGAAAGGCTTCAAACATCCCCTCTGATCGCGCCTGATTAATTTTCAGCAACATTGTTCCTGTTCTAGCGAAATATATCCCCTGTCACTGGGAAGGGTGTGTGACTCTTGTGTCAGTCCTGGTTCTTTTCTTAAAGTGAAGTTTATTTCCAGTAATACATACAAAAAAAAGAAGAGCAGAGAAGAAAATGTTCATTTTTTAACCTGAATGTTATCTATAGTAACAGCTATCATGTTTCAGGTTTCCTTCTTAGCAACTATAGGCAGGAAATAYCTCTGCAATTCAGAAAAATAGTTAAGAAAATGAAACCACCAATAAAAAAAGATTGGTGTTTTTTGAAATATTTGTGAAACACTTAAAGGAATGGCTTTTGATGGTGAAAAGATACAAAAAATCTCTTCTTCCTGAGAAATTTTGTAGTTAAAATAATGCTTCTTAGAATAACGCTTCTGCTAATGCATCTTGAAAAGGCTTGCATGTGCTTATAAATACAGAAGTAACAAATTTATTCTGGGGAGACTGCTAGAATTCAAAGCCAGTTCTCATTTCCTGCAGCACATCACTAAAAATGAGTTTCTCTCTCTCTCTCTTTTTTTTTTTTTTTCCCCCCAGCAAAATATCCCTTGCGGATTTTCTTCTGGATTGATAAATAACATTTAAAATAGCTCATGTCAATAAATCCTGGTGGATCTACAGATACTAAAGGGCTCAGGAGTGAGACCAGGCTTCCASTGGACCTGAGATTTCCAATTCACCATGCATGCAGCATGTCTGCAAAAACTCAGCTAAACACAAATTTTGACATTTTTGAATAGCTACCCCCTTTAGGGATCCTGTAGATAAATCACCCCTCAGAAAAGTGTTTTGATCAAATAACTGGGTTACCAAACACTAGCAGAGAATGGAAAGTTTCCTGTTAAATTTATGTCTATCACCACACTTGAATACTAAAAATGAACCCAGGGAATGCATTGTACTTCTGTTCAAAGCACTTTTTCTCTGCTAATCCTTTGTAAAAGGGGATGTTACACCCACAGTGTACTGCTGTTACATATTTATTCATAAGAAGTTTTATTGTCTAATTTAGCAAAAATTACCCAAATATATTTTTTTAATATATATTTTTTCTAAGCAGTCTATCTTCTGTTTAAATTTAATAGAAATGATACTAAGCAACTGGGGTTGTTTTTTCTTTCACTGCTCAACTTAGTCTTCAGTTATATGCTGGTATTTATTTTCTGATAATCAGTACCATACCATTTTCTCTGCTAATGAGCAGAACAAAAGATGCAAAATATCTTTTGCTGAAGGCATGAGATATTTCTAACTTGCTAAGACGTGACTCCACACAAAGTTAAGATTTGAATTCAAGGAAGGAATCTAATTGTGCTTTTGATAATACAAACTTAGCCGTGTCGGGAATTTTTATAAAAGCAGTTGGAGTTTCCAGGCAAAGAATAAAAACGAAATTCGTTCAGAAATAATAGTTATGGGGATGCATGCTTCGCAGCCAGACTGCCATTCGGTGCAGCAATACTTCTGGACTCTTTAACCTTTTCAGAAGAACGGTATTGYATGATATAGTGATTTCTCCTTTTCGAACCTCTGCTAGTACCTGTGAGGGAAGAACAAGAACCCGACGTGTGTTTTGTGGACGTGCATTCTCGACAGACTCCTGCAATATGAGGTTTCTCAATTACAGGCACCAAATAGTTCCAGGTCTGCTCTTCAGTGATCCTGCGCTCTGCAGTTTCATAACAAGTCTCTTAACAGATTTGAAAAGACACAAAAGTACATTTTCACAAAGTGCGGAATTACACTGTAAGACCCATTGTCACAGGATGCTGTCAATGCCAAAAGTTGAGATGGGTTCAAACAGCAACGAGAAAAATTCATGGAAGAGAAAATTATCAAGATAAAACTTCTGGCTCAGGACGTCCGTGAGCCGCAGATTGCCGGAAGCTGAGAGGATATACAGACACAGCCCGACTTTTATCTTCCCCTGAGCATCTGCTACTGGGCACTGCAGAGGCAGAGCGCCGCCTGAATTGATCTGCGCTCTCACCCGAAGTGGCCTTCCGTGTGTTACCTTCTGGTAAGTGGTCAGTGACATGTGTCTGCTTTGGCAGTCTTGACTTTTTTCTTAAAAGTGAAGTGGTTTCCCGTAAGGGAAAAAAATGGAAGAGCAAAGAAGAAAATGTTACTTTTTGCTTAGAAATGTTAATTTACCCAGGAAACTTTGAAAACTGTACTGTTTCTTACGCAGATCACATCAGTGCTTGGTTGATAATATAAGCACAACGTGAAGTAGCAAATAAGGCCAGTCTGCCTTTAGTAGCACTGTTCAACTTCCATGTTTTCCTGTTGTGAACAGCAATACTGCTTGCTTAGTGGATGGAAACGTGGGCAAATTAGAACTGTGCTTCTTGGTGTTCAAAACACCAAGTCAAAAGATTTGTTTCTAGATTGTACATATGAAGTCTGTCCTCTGCAAAACAGTGAGAACAGACTGCAAGAGCTTTCCGGAATCCAGTCCTTGTAGCTCTTACGTTGGAACATGAGACTTGGAACAGCCCTTTCCTGAGTAGCTGCTGATATTTTGTTTAATCTTGGTGGTGCCGTGCTCAGTGTTTGAGCCGTGTAACACTTTCRCCATTAGAAAGTGATGTGGTTCTTTAGCCTGGCTGCAGGTGTCATTTACTCTCCAGGCTTGTGTATCGTGGTGTCCTCGATATGGCCTAGACCGTGTGGCCACCACCCCGTGCATGTTTACAGGAACGACAACGGGCAAGGCAAAACGCTCTTCTTAAAGAGAGGGAAGAGCAGGGATGAAAGAGAAGATAACAATAMGGTAGATAGGCATTTTTACTAGGTGTTTTGGAGTCAAAATTGCTTCACGTATAGAGGGGCAATTAAAAAGCAAGGAAGCACGTGTTAAATATTTCATTAYAATCAGATGGCACACGGCTAGATTTCCCACTATCAGGCCTATCATTCCAAAACCTTCCCTCCTACTAGGACTACCACCGAAACTTGATGTAGATTAAGGCAATCTAAAAGCTCAGGGGTTTTTGGATAGGAAATACGAATAAAACAACTAATCCAGGGGACTTTTTAAGCAGAATGGGCTCTGACAGTGCCGCATTGTTTCAGCTTGGCTCATGTGCTTATCTCGAAAGGCAGAGCTTGTATGTGAAAAATGTGCAGTTTGCAGTTTGCTGGTGAGGTAAGACCGGCTGGTATAATTTCAGATTCTTTACTAATCTCATACGGGCTATAATTTAATTCAACTGAAGTGACCCCCGTGAGGGGCAACACTTGGTGTGTGGCCCCAGGAGAGGAGCGTCCCTGCAGGTCGGTGGCTTTGGGAGACACCCCTCGCTTTGGAGCAGGACACTCACTGTGCCAGGGGTGCTAGTGCTTGACTGCAGGTCCCCCAAAACACGTTTAAAATGATATCACGCAATGGCATTATTCTGCCTTTAGGAAAAATGAAGCCCCAGCTAATCCAGCCGAAAGAGAAGAGCCTGCTGGGGACACAGGAGGAGTTAGAACAAAATAAAATAAGAAGGSATGTGCTGGGATGCTGGAATATTTTATCACCATACTACTTTTATTTATTTAATTATTACTTATTATACATCCTGAGGGTGTTTTAACGATTATCTTACTAGCTGCAGTTTCCCTCTCRGAACAAAGCACAGAACTGGTGAATTCGGTGCCAGGTTACTTTCTCAACCTCCAGTTGAACTGTTTTTCCTTTCAAGAGCCCAGTTATGAAAATACACACGCAGTCACTGTTTCCATAATAAAGTAATCTTTATTCCGCTGCCTCTTGGAAAAAAAACAAACGGACACATTGTGTTATGGCAAAGCGTCGCGCCTACATGGTAACTGAGGCACGGGCTTGCAGAGGATGTGAAGAAGTCGCTGTTTTTCCCCTCAGAGTGGGAAAGAGGCCCCTGGCAGCGCATCTGTCAGGCAGTGAGGCCGAGGGCTGCGTTGGATCTCCGGCGGGAGATGGGAGACTGCTGCAATGGGCCATAAACGCTGCCTATTAACAGAGCACGAGAATCGCAAAGCAGGGGAAAAAGTGCTTTATTTCTGAGGATTTTTAACCAAGGCAGCGCGCTGAACGCACCGAAACGCGCGCGAGGGTTGGAGGAGGCCCCGGGGCAGCGCCAGGCCCGGCGCGGAGAGGGCGCCGCAGTCGCCATGGCAACGCCCCGGGCAGGGCGGGGCCACTCAGGCAGACGGAAGTGGCGCTCTATCCCTCCTCTCTGTAGTCCCGGAGCCGTCTCCTGGCTATCCCGGGAAGTGGCCGGGATCATAGAGTCGCGGGGAAGGTAGTGAGGCGCTTGCTGCGGTGGCGTGTGGGATGTGGGAGGGCTCTGCCGGGGAGGCAGCGGGAGTGGCGGCAGTGCAGGCTCGGGGGCTTTGGGCTCAGGTAAGCGCGAGGCCTGCGCCGCCCGAGCCCGCGCTTCCCGGCCCGCTGGAGCTTTCGGGCGCAGCCCGGCCCCGCGCTCGGCCGCGGACGAGGAGGCGGCGGCGCGAGGGCTCCGGCCCCGCGGCTGCTCTGGCCTCTTCCCGCGGCTCCGCCTGTGCTGCCGCCCTGCGCTCCCGACGGGCTCTCCTTTCCTTCGACCGGGAGGGACTGTGACCTCCGCCTGAGGCGGACGAGGCCTCCCTGGGCCCGCTGGGGGGCTGAGGGCCGCAGGCGGCTCGTTCTCCGTGCTGTGCTCGGAGCAGAGCAGGCGGCCGCTGCGCAGGCCCTGCGGCGCTGCTGCTTAGCTCAGCTAGAGGCCAGGGTGTGGAGGGAGGCAGGAAGCTCTTCATCCCTTCGGCATTCCTAGCGTGCTTTCCAGATCGCAACACCCCGCGCGACCAGCGCCTGCTGCAAGGGACAGGGGGATGCAGGAGAAGGCATTCTAAGTCTGCAGCTACACAAAACCTCCTGGGAGTGATCTGGCAGCAGATGCAACAAGCACTTCTTGGGTTATCTGTTGCTTGCAGGATCCAGCACACGTGGTATTATGGGACTTAAGTGTGATAGAAAAACATTTTAAAAACTTCTAACTTGCTACTCTGTGCTTGCCTTGCATGTGATCAGAGAGTTCTGTTTTCTTTAATTCCATGCTCATTCTTTTAGTGTATGCACAACTATAGTTAAACTTCATGGCCCTGAGGTAGAGTTGCTTATTTCCTGGTGAGTGATTATGGCCAATACACTTAGATTTTTCACTTAAAAAAACAAAACAACAAAACTCTCCTTTTTAATTTTCAATATTCATAGGAATGTTCTGTGATATTTTTCTGTGATAGAGCAATTCTGGGAAAATACTGTGAAAATCTGCTTGTGTAGGAAGTGTAAAGCTGATCTCGTGAGTTTGATGTGGGTTGTATCACTGCCTCTATTGTGCTGTTTCCCAGACTTATTCAATGAAATGATAAGCTATTTAGCTATGTAAGAAACAATGGACATTTAGAACCAGAACTTCAGATTCATTCCTTTTCCTTTAAGGAATAACATTTACACATGGTTCAAATACATTATCAAAAACAAAAATTTGGGAAATATGTGAACTTTGAATGAAAATTCTAAGATAGAGCAGCTGGTAAACACGTTGATTTGTGAGTGCTGTAGCTGAGCTTTCTGTGTTTGCTGTTACATTCTGAATTCTGGGTTGGTGAGGGCAGTGCCTTTTTCCTCAGGCAGGGTAGTGCTGAGATGTATTAAACTGGTAATGGGTGGAAGAGGATTAATTCAGTGGGTAACAGCTGTTTCTGATAGAAGAAAATGGAAGAAACCCTAGCCTTTAGGATGGGTGGAGTTGGCACTTCTTGTTAGGAACCCCTGTGAAGGGATTTCTAGTCAGAGAGATAGAGATATCTTTGGTAATGAAGCATGATGTAGAGAAAAGCTCTGCTGGACCCCTGTTGCTTCATGGAATTGCTCATATCAGCTGCAAAAACTAACCTTGAATTAACTGCTTGGTATTTTAATATGTCCATTTGTAGTTTGTGATACAGTGAGATGATTTTTTTTTTTATACACAGGATACTTTGAGAGGGTATTTTTTATTATTTCATGCCTTGAAACTTGAGTTTAATGCTTCTTTCATGGGTTTTGTGACAACTGAGAAATCTGGCAGAGATATTTTATTGAGATATTCTTGGTTTTGCTCTTGTCTGCTTTTAGTCTGGGAATGTGACTCCACAGTCCTGGTGGTGTTGAGACTAGTTTCAGCCTGTAGGAACATGCTTGCTTGGCTGTTTTCTTTTGTAGTTGCTTTTTCAGTTAGCATATACTTAAGAAGGAATCACTGCTGTGTAATATCAGATGAAAAGAAAGATGAAAGGAAGGAATCATCTGCTTGCAGAGATGATTGTTGTGGTTACTCTGAAGTGATTGTTTTAAAAGCTTAAGTACGTAATATCCTTATATGGAAACCCTCTGTCCATTTTTTGCAGCACTGTCTTTGTGCTAGTTATTACTAAGAATCTCAGACTGCCTGTTACTAATAGTTTACTTCTTACATCCTGCAGGAACAGAGGAAATGACCTCTCTTCCTTCCTCTCTCTTTCTCTCTTAATAGAATATGTTTTCCTAGCAGGAGGTGGTAGAATGGCATGTTCCAGATCTCTCTATCTGAAGAGAAGGTTACTGCAATTGAAGTTAGTGGTTCTCTGATCCCTTCAATTGTAGAACAGTACAATACTTTGGACAAGAATCCACTAAGACCCAATTTGTTAATGTATTCACAGTCCAAGACTTGAATTTATTGGATATTCTTATGTTATAACTGTGTCTTTTCTGCTGGATGTACAAAAATGTGGGCCATAACAGAGTTTGACTACTAATGCACTTTTTAATGCAGTTGCATTTTATCAACTCCTTTCTTTTTGAAACACCTTATACATACTGTTTTGCTTGTCTGCTGATGACTGAGATGATCCTTTGAAATCCAAGGATGATRGAACAGCTATGACTTGTTGTGTTCCACACTCCCCAATTTTGTTATGGAGAGTTGATAAATTCAGACATTACATTTCTCTGTCCAGAGCATTGCCAGACACTCAGCTTCACATTATTTTAATACATGAATCAATTGGATGCAGTGAGATTTCAAGAGTCTGACATTTAGTGTCGTATTGCCTATTGATAAGGCACATATTACATATAATCAGTGCCTTGTGCTTTTGTGATTTGGTGCTGTAAGTTGATGTCAAATTCTGTATTCTCTGTGTCTTATTTTGGTAGTCTGTGAGTTTTAGCATTTTTTTGGGTGTATGCGTGTAGTATGATAAAGGTTCAGGAGGACAGCTCATGATTGTCTGCACATGTCAGTTGACTGAATCGTTTTCTAGAAAGCCTCATGAGGACAGTGTTAGAAATTACATAAGATGTTGAGGCTAAACACTGAGGATTCTTTTGAAGCACAGCATCGTATTTAAGTGTTTCGGAAAAAAACTTTTCCAAGAATGTATTAGGTATATCTTGCTCTTTAGTATTACTATATTCATTTTAGAACTAATAAATCATGCCGTAATGATTATTTTTAGCAATTATTAGTAGCAAAATTTTACCCATGCTAAATTATTCTTAGTGGATACGGTATCTTTCATAGTCATTACAAAACATTTAACCTTGATGTTTATTTAAAAAAAAATCTATAAAATTTGAGATGTGCTTGGATTTATGAACTGAAGAAAAAAATCTAATTGAGTTTTTATTCAGCTTGAACTTTTCACCTCCTTTGGATAGAAAGATAGAGAGAAATAGAACAGGAAAAGATTGTTGTTGTTGAAATTAATTTTGTGACATTACAGACTGAGGTCACTTGACCTTTAGCTGTGTTCATTAAAGTAACATTCTCTGCATGCAGTAATCACTAGGAAATGAATCTTGTGTCCTGACTTACTGTTCAGGAAGTCTTTCCAGTGCAGGAGATGAGGATCTCGGGACGTGATCGGTTTCAAGTCTAACACCTTTGTGGGTAAGAAGCAGGTCTTTAAGCACACGCGTCACCTGTCCCTTTTTCAGAGTATCTACCTTGAAACTGCTCAATTTTCCTAAACTAATAGATGCATCATGTTTGCGTTAAGCTGACTTTTAGTATTAAAACTGTGTGAAACTGAAGTTGAGATCCTTTGTAGGACCTTAACATGTTGGTAATCTCTGGCTTATTGGATTTTTTTTTTTGATCCATGGTATTTTGTTGGTGTTTTGAAAATACTTGTAAATAATGTATTTTTCATAAATTCCATATGCTCATTGAGCTGTGATACCTTAATATTAGGAGGTAATAAGAAGCACCTACAAATGCCCAAGCTCAAGAGCAGCTTTATTCAAAGCTTTTGTCTTTATTAGATATGAGGTAATTCAATCATAAGAAGCAACTTCACAGAAAACTGGCTTTATAAGGTGGTCTTGTGGAATGAGTTGTAAATTTATTTTTTAATGAGACGACAGGGTAATTTTTGAAGCCAGATGTGTCATATGCAATTGACAATTCTCACTCAGTTGCTTTCTAGTTGAGGGTTTTAGTGTAGTGCTGCATTATTTGTATCTACGTTGTTTGTTTAAAGGAGAAATAGTTACAGAATTTAACAAACATTTAAATTGTTTTTCAATTGTTTCTCCTTTTCCCAGAAAAGGTGTGTTTGCGTTGATACTTAGTGATGATTTCTCTACTCTTTTCAACTCTGAATTATGGTACTACTTTTGTAGACAAAGATGGCAGCAGTAGTTTCCAAATATAGGAACAAAACCTGTGCAAAGCAATTAATTATACTTGTCAGTTAGATTGTGGTAAAGGAGGGCACTGTCTTCATGTGTCTGTAGCAGGGTTTGGCTGAAAGCCTGCATGAGCCCTTACATATTGAACAAAGTAAAATAAACTTGCTTTTCCAAAACTATACTTGAGGGGTGTTTCCTAGGCTGTTTTGAGGCATGCTGAATTACAAGCAGTCAGAAGCCTTTTTTCTCTCTTTTTTTTTTCTTTTTTTTTTTTTTCTTCTTTAGGCCATGCCTGTAGTAGACTTTCATTAGCAAGCAGATTAACTGGGTATTTGGGAGAGTGGTTGGTGGAGGGAATTTTTTTTTTTTCCTTTAGAGGGTGGCTGGTGCTTACACAGCTGATGGGATTTGAAAAGTCTGATTCAGGGCCAATAAAGTAGTATGTGAGCTGTTGACATTTGCTCATTAAAAGTCCAAGTTGCAATTAAGTTAACTTTAGGTTTTTCTTTAGTCCAAAGCTTAATATTTCTATGCTAGGGTTTGACTGTCAAACTGCCATTTTCAGAACGGTGCAATATCCTGCTAGAATGACTTGTGCTACCCAACAGGAAAGCATCTGTGCCTGAGCACGCAGGTGCCTCCATAGGTCACTTCCCCCTGTTTCCTAGGCCAAGAGCAATGTTGTCAACAATCAAGCTGTGAAGGATCCCTTCCACTTTTTCATTTCCTGATGGTGTTATATAACTACTCTAAATAAAGGACTACACTATTGCTATGATATTTAATGTATGGCATGACTAACATACTTGAGTAAAAAGATAAGAGCTTGCCAAGATGAAGCTTTTCTGTGTGTCTCATCTCCAAATACTTGTGAAAGAATATTGCCAATCATGGTCAATTTTTGTGTCTGGGGTGATTTTGCCAAACTCCAAGAATCTGCAACTGTCAGTGTAATGCTGGTGTTTAGCGATAGTACTTTTAGGTTGCTGAAAGTAATGCTCTTCCCTTCACTTGGAAAGCTCCAAACTGTCAAATATTAAACTGAGATATTTTGTCTTTGAAAATACCATGTAATTTCTTCTGTGTGAACAGCTTTTCAGACGTAGGGAATTTCCTCATGGCTATTTTTTTCTGCAGCGTACAGATAATATGTGACATTTTATTATTCTAAAATAAAATGTGGTTATTATATGCACTTCAGTTCATCAGCTCAAAATACAACCTATTTAATCTTCAAGTCAGCTAACATATACAATATGGATTTTATTTTCCAGTGTCTAAATTTGGAGTGATCAAACATGTCTCAATCAGGTGAAAAAGTAAAGGTAAATAGATGTCTTCTTAATCAGAGTTTTATTTTGAATTTGTTCAACTTCTGAAAGTACTTTTGTTTTTATTAAGTTTTAAAACTGAATAAATAATACATTATTGCTTCAGTCATATTTCTTACCAGAAAGTTTTTAGTAAAAACACAGTTTATATGTCAGTCTAGGTGTCATTTTCAGTGATGTATTCAATTCCAGAAAATATTGATTGGCAGATCTTCATTTCTAATACTGTTGCCCACCTAGGTAGGATTAACAATGTTAAGATAGATGAACTGTCCAGCAAGCAGAAGATGTTTGTTTGCTAGCATCCTGGTTTTCTCTGCATTACTGTACAGTGGTCTGTACATGTTTCCTACATGCAAACATGCACATTATTTATTCTTATAGAAGATGATAGTGGCAAATACTAATTTTTAATGCATACTTTTGTTGTCTAGGTAGGAAATTCTTTTTTTTTTTTTTTTTAGCAGAATTTACAGCTTTAGATTAATGACAGCATGTTCTTGTAAGCTTACAGAATTTGTTTTCCAAGGAAAAACTTTTGTGTGTAGACAAAAGTGCTTACTAAATCTCTGCTTTCATCAATCTGTTTAGCAAGTTTCAACTTTTTTGGGGAGGGAAGAGGATCTCATATTTTACTCAGCTTTGTTTTTCTTGTCAGTTTTCTGACTCAGCAGGTTACGTGGGATTTGCTAATCTGCCTAACCAGGTCCACAGGAAATCTGTAAAGAAGGGCTTTGAGTTCACACTAATGGTGGTTGGTATGTAACTTAATATTTTTGATTAATAAAACAATGAAAAGTTTTTTTTCACATTAACCATATAGGTGTTTCTAGTTAAAAATTGTCTGATAAAGAGAAAAACAGCTTTGAACTTCTAAACACACTAATTCTCTTACTATTTGTCCATGTTTTTTTAGGAGGGAATATTTGTAGTGATTAAAGGTGATGACTTTGAGCTAACAGGACATTCTTGTGTTCTGGGCTCATCATCAGATGTTAGGAGTAGTTGCTTAATCTTTCTTTTGACTCCATTCTCCAAACAAAGACCTTATTGTACAAAGTGAATGTCTTGCTGTTGAAATTGTGATACTATTCTTGTAGTTTCTACTGTTCTAAACTGACTTACCTTGCTTCTATGAGTAGACTAAGTTTCTCTTCTGTGCCTGTGTATGCATTTGATGGAAGAAGGTGCAAAGCCATTTTAAGTGATGCATTGATTTATACTTTCATTAAGTAATTTAATGTTATGGAATTGCTTTGGGAGTCCTAGTGGTTACTCTGGAGTTGTGTTATTGAATGTAAAAAGAGATACATAACTCTTTCTGTGCGCTATAGTACTATTTGGGATTGTTTGGTAAAAGCATTTAACAAAATTTGTACAATAAATGAGTAGTTTTTGTAAGTAGAATCTATTTCCTGTAGTTCATGATGCAGATTATTTCTGCACCCTTACATTAGTAACATCTAAAATAACTTGGACAAATTTTTCTAAATGCCAAGTCCTATGAGCACTTGGATTAGACTAAACGTATTTTTTTCTGACATAAATCTTTAGTAATTGCGTTTACAGGTTTAAGTTTAATATTTTTACATCAATTTTAAAATTTGTATAACCTAAAATTTTAGGATGATGGAACTTTTCTGGTGACTTTTCAATGGCTTTTTATTTTTTTCCTTATTACATGTTTTGTAGGGTCCATGTACCCTAGGTGTAATAATGCCAACCTGGACTGTTGATTTTGTACTGCTTTATTCTTTCACCCTCCTAACAATGTTTTGGCTTCAATTCCTAGGTTAAGAAAATTAAAGTTAACAAAAACTGTTAATGAGAGTTGCAGCTTCTCACTTCATAAGTTAAAAAAAAAAAAAAAAAAAAACAAAAAAAAAACCACAAAACAAACCCTTTGTACATCCTTGAAGTAAATTATCTCTTGATCTAAACTGCGGTATGACCTTTCAGCTTTAATTATGAAATCTATTACAGTAAACTTAGCATTTCCATGTAACATTTATAAAAACAGTAAGGGCTAGCTTTTCCTGTGGTTTGTTTTAAAGCTGTTTAGCTGAACCTTTGATGTTTTTATCTCAAAAGCTAGGGTGCATCCTGGTGAACGAATTATTTTTCCTCCATAATATGGGTTTAGGAATAGAGGAGTGTGTTTTATTTTCTCTCTAAGAGTGTGATGGAAAAAAGGTATATATGCTTAATGGAATTGCTTTGTTTGCAGGCGAGTCTGGCTTGGGCAAATCCACTTTAATTAACAGTCTGTTCCTGACTGATCTTTATCCAGAACGTTATATTCCTGGAGCTGCAGGTAAATTTGGTCTCCCCATTCCTCCAGCACATACCACTAACCATACTAAATTTATTGTAAATTTATTGTTCTGGTTTATATTGTTTCATCTAATGATAATTTCTCACTTTAAGCTTTTTTTTTTCTTGTCATCTGGCCATATTTTAACCCTCCAGTTAATTTCTATGTCACATAGTTTTTCAGTACACTTAAGTATCATTTCCTCCTCTCTTAAATGTCTCTTAAAATGTTTGTTTCTTTTAGAGAAAATAGAGAGAACAGTTCAAATTGAAGCTTCTACAGTAGAGATAGAGGAACGAGGGGTGAAACTACGTTTAACAGTAGTTGACACACCTGGATATGGAGATGCCATTAACAGCCAGGACTGGTATGTGTGTAAATACTGCTTTGCTTTATAGAGTTTGTATTTCACATGCCCCTTTGAAATGCTTGGTGGTGGTGGTGGTGGAGGGAATCTTTGTGCAAACTAAGTGTCACTGTGCAGAGAAAAGAAGTGGGAGTTTGATATGATTTGAGGTTTTCAGTATAACTTCAAGACCTAGAAGGAACTAAACAGATGATAAAATAAATGTCTACAATGTTAATAATGTTTTGTAGTCTTTTCTTGACAGAATACTGCGTTATGTGGAGCATTCTGAAGAATCTAATTACCACATGCATTTCTTTTCTTTCTGTGGTTTGCTGTAGAAGCCAAGCAAAAACGAAGGGGGCAGAGATATTTTGGGATACATTGCATTACTGTGAAATCTATTAAATGAAAGGTTGAAAGTGAAATTACAGTGGGATTTTTGTCTTTATTTTCCTTCCTCTTTTCCTATGTTAAGAATAATTGGACCTTTAGCATATTAGCTGGGCATCTCCCTGGCCTGAGCCTGTGCAGTCTTGCTCCTTGCCTCTTGCTTGTTTCCTACACTGTTGACTTGAGCTTCCTTCCGCTGGAATCCAGAGCTCGGCAGCCAGTGTATTGTGTTGCACAGGGCTTTTCCTGTTGATTGTGTTCTAATGCCCTTTTGTTTATTCTGGTAGGGTGTTTCTTAGAGACCTACGTGTTCGGGTTTTTTTTCTTTTCTTTCCCTTTGCTTCTTTAGAAGCCTCTTAAAGTCATTGTGTGATGAGTCAGATTCAGAACAATTTAGTGTGTTATCTTAGTTTTCTGTGGCAGTCCTTAGACATCAAAGTATATTTTAGGAACAGATAATATTTGATTACTGCAATACAAAAATATGCAATTGATTTAAGTTTATACCAATTTTCTTAAGTCACAGAAAWGTATTTGCTTCCCTGAGTCACAAGTGAGTTTCATTTTTGACCAAGTCTGTTGGTCTTGACAGGTTGTCACAGGAACCTAGATGGATAGACTCTTTGTTCAAATGCTAGTGAAGACCCACCAAGTACAACTGTCTCCCTTCCTTGTTACTGCAGAGGAAGCAGCAAGTTCATGAACTTTTCTTCATGAGCATTTGCTGCAGTTACAGTTAACCAGTAGATGGTGCTGGTCTAGGTTTAAGTCTATACTTTTTTGTGTGTGTGATAAGTTGCAACTTACATAGAATATCTGCTACTGAGGGTGATGGATTTTATTTACATTGTTTTTTGAAGAAAGATAGTGAAGGCCATGAGACTGGCACAACACTTCTAAGAGATGATTGTCATTGCTACTACCTCAAGGAATCTTCTTGAGTATATTTCCTAGTCATATTTGGTTTCTGTTCCTTGGGCTTTTTAATTGATTTACTTTTAAAATTTGAACTTTAGGGTTTGGATTTGAAGTCAATTTTTATGTACTTTGCATCACAGATTAATTGCTAGTAATAATGATAATTTGCCAGGAGATTGCCCAATGAGTACCTTGTATTGGAAGAAAACCAGTATTAGATTGTCAAATGAGTTATTAGAGAATGTTTTAGTAAATGTATGATATAGGTTGGGTTTTTTTTCTCTATAATGGGAAGTTGGAAGTCCACAAAGGGTCTGCCATGTGCAGTCATGTTGGCATTATGGGAAAAAAATGTCTTTAACATCTATGATCAGGCAGAAAGGATTTACAATAAAAAAGAAATAAAAAAGACTTGGTCCCACCTCTGCGTGTGAAGTCGCCGTTAAGAGGATGACTGACAAAACAGGCTACAGAATTAGGTTGTTAGATGTTGCTGATTGTACCCTTTGTTTCATCTTCACTGTGGTGTCATGGGCCACTCTTTGATAGGGCTTTCTGACCGGTGCTAACTTTCTTTTTTTATTGGCTTATGTTAGGTTGTGTTTGTATTCTTTGGCAGCTTGGTAATATTGTTCATTTTCCCCCAATGGGTTTCTTAAATGCAGTGGTCGTGTTGTTTGCTGTTACAATACAGGATGTGCTAGCTCCAAAGCAGTGGTTGCACAGTGGTATAAACCAGGTGTTTCCCGGAAGTCAGGAGGTACACGACACTAACGCCATATTTATAAGGAAGATCATAGCCATTAGTGCTAGAGAACTGCACGTAAACTAATTGCATTGCCAGAGAAATGTGTGATAGTTGCTTTCCCATTGTTTGTGCTTGGTTCTGTCCTAATATTTATGCTTCTTTGGTCTTGTTACCTTTCACCAACTAAGAGGGCAGTATCTAAAAATCAACAGAAATATAAAGCATCTCCTTTTTTATATATATTTAGATRTTAAGATGCTAGTTTTTAAAAACATTTAAGCAACACTTAGGCTGAAAAGCATTTAGTTAGTTAGAAGCCTTCTTGCGGCATCTTCTCTGTAGTATGACTTAAAGTGGTGTAAATTCTGCAGATATAAATACATTTACTTATTCTGTTATGGATTTAGACTTCACAGATCGGAAAGCTTACATGACTTTGGAAAGTCAAATTCCTCCCATCATCCCTGTTAGTTTCTCTCACTGTCTTTGTTAGAGCAGCGCACCCCGGTGAAGAGATTGAGTGCCTGTTACGACTTTTTCAGTGATTATGTTTTCATTTTCCTAGTAATTAAGTGTTTCTGTACTCTCATTTGTTCTCTCTTTATGTTTTGTTAATCGAATTTGCACTTAGTCAACCAAGGATACTATTTTTCCATGTAAGCTTTCTGTTCGCTTTTTTCACCCCAAGTACTTTAAGATATGTCCCTGACACATAATTATTTGCCTAATCTTATCTACATCAGTGTTTTCATTTTCCTTCCTCTGCAATATAAAGTGTCCTTTTATAGTAATGTTGTTTGCAGGTGTCTACGTGCTTTGGAATATGTTAAGCAACTTCTTATTAACGTACYGTGTTTTCATTTCTCTCTTTAATCACTACTATTTGTTTTAATTAGTCTGTGATCAAACTTTAGATACCTTTATGTCCTTGCAGTGCACATTTTAAAATGTTTTGAACTAAATAGCAATTATTTTTTCTCTTTTGWCAAAGGGAAAGGATTCTATAAAGTAACAAAAATTGCTTCATAAATCGTGCAGTGTTTCAGTATGTGACTTGCAATTGTATTTTGACTCTCTGTGGAGAGACTAGAATATTAGAATTTTATGATAACTCTAGAAACCTAGCTCTGGATTCAGGATTGTAAATCGAGGATATTTGGGATGTGTCAGCTGGCTTAAAAAGAAATGAAAAAGTTCTGAAAGGTAAACTTTGTTACATCTCTCGTCAACATGCGTTTTTCTGAGATAGTACTTGACCTTTTGTGCAATGGATAGAGGAGCACTTGCAGGCAGACGTAGGAGTAAATAAATATTCTGGGTTATAATGTAAAAGTCTCTTTACATTACCCAAATATTTTCTCTAGTGAAAGATGCAATGCTTGGATATTGAGTTTTAAAATAAAGAGGTTAAATCTGATTTGAGCTTTCTTCTCCCCTACACCACAGCTTCAAAACAATTATCCAGTACATTGACAACCAGTTCGAAAGATACCTTCATGATGAGAGTGGTCTAAACAGGCGCCACATTATAGACAACAGAGTCCATTGCTGCTTTTACTTCATTTCTCCTTTTGGGCATGGGTAAGATAAAGCACTTATATTTTAGTGTGCAATATCCTAAGGGTTCAGAAATGTTCATTACTTGAACTCAAAATCTGACAGCTTAACTTTCATGTTAGTGGAGTTACTTTCTACACTATCACGTAACTGATGCAATTAAAATAGTCTTTTGAGATTAATGCTCTCTTCTGTTTTGTCCCCTTAGCTTTTAGTATTTAGTATGGCTTTGAAGTGGTCACTTTTACACTGTTTATCATCCAGAAACATAGGAGCTTGTAATACCCACTTTGTCTTAGAGTAACACTTAGAACTGCAGTGATGAGACTGATCAACAGGTCCTCTTAGTTTATGCTGGACATGCTCTTTGTGTATATACTTGAAATAAATGATATTTATTGTTAATGAAATACTTCGGGTTTTTTGAAAGAAAAAAAAAAAAGATTTTTAATTAGTGTATTTCTTTTCTTCCTACTGGCAGGCTGAAACCGTTAGATGTAGAGTTCATGAAGGCTCTTCATGGAAAAGTCAACATTGTCCCTGTGATTGCTAAGGCTGACACACTGACACTGAAGGAGAGAGAGAGGCTGAAGAGAAGGGTAAGTTTAACACTTTCTCATCAGAATGCTGTAGCCCATATAATGTTATAGCCAAATATAGAGCAAATTGAAAAGGAGTCAATACTAGCCTTAGAACTAACCTTCAGTCAGTGTGAGATRAATAACTTCCCAGAGGTCAGGAATACTTCACCAAATGCATTTGGAGTCTGTTCACAGTGAGGTTAAATGGAAAGGAAGGAATGTAATCTCACCAGGTTTCAGCATTTGCTGTGACTGTCTTTGTGGTGTTTTGTGTTGTATGTGTGTGTGTGTTTTTTCTGTTGGGCTGCTTTTGCCTGCTGTTGGGTGGTTCCTTGGAGGGTCAAACACAGCATAGTGCACGTGCTGCTTGACATTGGCTACTGGGTGTTGTTATGCAGGATATTAGCTGAAACGCGACAGTAGTATAAGGAAGCCAATTTCCTGAGGTGAATTTGGTTTGGAATTGCTTATTTTTTTAATACAATTCTGCAAGTGTTGTTAGATTGGGAGTTTATGATGCCTGTATACTTGAAGATGGAGCTTAACCTTGCTTTATATGTCCTATGRTGAACAGATTAAAGGCATCCTGTCTTTGCAGTATTCTGTTTCTGCCCATTTATTAGCTCTCTGTAGTTTAGATCAATGTTATTTTTAACAAAGTCTTTTAAAAGATTCTAGACCAAGACATGTGGACTCCACATTGTTATTTAGACATTGGGTAACTATAAAAAGATCAACAGCTTTTATGCTGTAGTCTGGTGAGGGAGTGATTAGGAAACAGGTAAGTAGTAGTCCCTATTATTTTTGTACTCCTGGCAAAGGCCACTCTAAAACTGAGTTTATACTAACTCAAATATATAATGTGATTCCAAAGCTTTGAAAGTCTGGCTGCTGTATATTGTTTTAACTCAAAGCATCTTGGCTAACAGCATCTCTAATCAAGAATAAGAATCAAAATCCCACTTTGACGCAGCTTGAAGGCTTTTTTCTTTTTTTTTTCTTTTTTTTTTTTTTTTTAAGATGTTTCTGCCATTTGGCCATAAATCTGAAGTAAAATGTTTTTGTTTTGATGCTTTCCACTAAGCAGCAAAATCAACTTGTGAAGGAAACCCAGCTTGGTGTAATTCCTGTTTTGTCTTTTTGGAATTCAAAGTTATTTTTTAAAACTCTCAAGTGGGAAGAAATGCAGGGCAGTTTCACAAGCTGTGCCATGCAAGGCTGCTAAGGAAACCTGCTCAAAAGAATGACTTCATGAGAGGGGAACTAATATTTTGACTTTTTTTTGAATTTCCCATGGGAAGGCTAATCTTTAGGAACACAGAATCCTCTGTGACCAATAAAATTGAGATTTGCAGAAGCAAAATGCTGTTTCATTGTTCAGAGTATAAAATACAGTTTGTTTTTATTGCAATTCTTTTTCCTTTCAGGAAAGCACTAGGTTTAACAGCTGTAATATATTATTCTAGCACCCCTTCTTGTTGGCTTTCCCGCTATTGTTTCAACTGAATTTTATCTTCAAGATCTCAGCCAGGTTACATGTGCTTTCTTGTTTCATGCAGCTACTTACAGGCAACATGCTGCAGCACTGCTCCCCCTGTCCCAGCTGTGCATGGTCTGTAACCATTTGGTGACAGTCTAAATTTCTTCCATTCTGCAAAACAGTATTTACATTTATTGATTTAAATGTAGTTGAGCTAACATTAGCAAAAACTGTTAATTGTTTATTGATAAAACTTATTTCCAGATTTCTTTTTTCTTTTAAAAATATAGCTGTATATGTTGGTACAGCTGAGTGTGTGTGATGTTTATATACCTGGCAGGAAAACATTTTCATGGGAGTAGCTGTGGTTCACGCACGGTCATTTCTCTTTTAAATGTGTGAGGGATTGTTTTCTTTTAAACAGTTATTTAAACTCTAGTTTAGATCAAATTCTAGTTGGACAAGTAGTTACAGGTTGCCATCACAGCAGGAGACTTTGCCTGTTGAACAAGTTCAGCACTGCAGTAGTGCCGCTGTTTGATGTGCGTCCCAATTGTGGGATTGCAATCAGAACCCCCAAGTTACCTTTTGGGAATCCTGATGCAGGAAACTTGCACAGTTAATGTTTTTCTGGTAAGACATTCAAGATCTTTTGGAAGAGAGTTACTGCACTCTCGGCATTTCCAATATTCTCTCCATCCCTCTACACTTTTTAATGAAATCAAATCATGTGTTTTGGGAATTTCTTTTTCAAATTTTTTTTCTGTGTGTGGTTTTTTTTTTTTTTTTTTTTTTTTTTTTTTTTTTTTTTTTTTTTTAATAGGATGTCAGTAGAAACATACCCTTAAGCTTCAGAAAAGGGATTGACTAGTACTCCCTTTTGAAACTGCTGGAGGCCTGGGATTATGCTAGCTACTTACCCCTGCAGTGATTTCATTAGGAAAAGAATGTATACAGAAATACAGATTAGTTTTTTTRTGTTAATCCCAGACATTAATAACAATAAAGAAAACCTTGTATGACTGGGTTTCCTGTTAAAGGATTTTGAAAGCTCTTTCCAGCCTAAGTGGAGCACAGGCTTAGTCTTTTCAATTCAACTGATGGTAGGCATTATCCTTTCAATTTCTGTAGATATCAAATACATGAAAACATATTTTGACATAAATTGCATGGTTTTGATGCTGTAATTAATGAATCTCTTYTCCAAATTCCCTGCCCTTAACTTGCTGCTTCTTGTCAACTTCCTTTTGTTTTTGTCAACTTCTGCTTTTTCTTGCATGTAAATCTGTTAGTTTGGTTAATGAATTGCTTGCTGTGATTTTTTTATTCCATTTATCTTTCATGCTCCTTCCTGCTCTTTTGTTTTTGCAAATCTTTAGGCCTCTTTCTGAGAAATACATTGCTAAGAACATATGCAAACTTACGTGAAGAATGTCACAAAAATTATCTAATKAATCTCTTTCCATCTGAGTGCATGGGCTAGTGAGCTGCTTATAATTTGTCTGTCTCTGCCTTTATAGATGGTATCACAAATAGGTCTATTAAAAACAGTAAAATTCAGCGTTCATCTCGCTTCTCTTAAAAATTGTGATAAGCTCTTCAAAAGAGTACATATGTATTTAGAAACCTTCTTAAGATACAGTTTTGGAAGAGTAAAATATTCTGCAGTAGCTCTGGCTGTGTTTTAAACACTTTCTTTGTTCTTTTTAAGAATGCAGTTAATTTGCCGCTTAGTATTTGTTTCCTACATCTTTGAATTTGCAGGTTGCTAAGTTTTCTACATCGAGCTGTTCTTCCTATGGTATGTATGTACTTGAAAGGCAAGTCTCTGTTGAATAAAGATAAAATGGGAAAATTCTTTCGCTTCATAGCGTGAAATTAATGCAATGTCAGGTAGTCTTGTACGTAAGATTAAAGAACTCATGGCAGCTTCTGCTAGTGGCTTTTAGGCATTGTCAAACTAGTTAGAGCAGAAAAAATATTGTGTTTTTTAGCTGTGGCAGACTCCAGCAATCTATTTACTTTAACCTAATGACCTAATAAAATCAATCTCTCTCTCTCTCTCTCTCTCTCTCTCTAACACTCAGGTTCTGGATGAGATTTCTGAACATGGAATTAGGATTTACCAGCTACCTGATGCAGATTCAGATGAAGACGAGGAATTTAAAGAACAAACCAGAGTTCTGAAGGCAAGTTTCACTTTTTCTTAATTGATTATTACAATGCAATAGCTTAAGTTTGCAGGTGCTTTGAACCACTATAATATGTATTGAAAATCTAAGTTTTCTTTAGGAAAATACTCTTGGCTCCGAATTGGTCTTCTCAGTTCTAGGCCTTGCTTCACTGGAGTTCTGGCTGTAGAGTATCTTGTGGCTTGCTTCTCAATCTCCTCTTTCTCCCCTCCTCCCCCCCCCCCCCCTTTAAATATAAGGATCTGTTCCCTAGGAACTGTGGTTTGTGTGCTTCACGTGCAAGCAAAGAGAGTGTGTGTGTGTGCTTACTGGTTCCTATACTAATTAATAATTTTCCTCTTGTTAGACCAGATAATAAAGGTTTTATTGAAGTCATTTCCTCTTTATGCTGTGAGACTAGTGGCRGAGATATGTGGAAAATATATCTGAAATTCTCAGTCTCCAGCTACTTARTCTGTATCTGAAGTATGTTTCTGTTGGCTGCCTTCCATGCATGATGTTATATCAGATGACACATTATGCCCAAACGACTGCAACAACAGTCGAGTGTTCCTACAGCCCAGCGTCATTTCCCTTTGTGCCATTAAGACACACCGACCCTAACRAAACTGCAGGTGTTAATAGTGAGAGGTTGCAGTGTTCAGAATAGGATTTACTGGTTTGGCTGATGTAGAAGGATTTTAATTCATGCATTTGTCAACAGTTATTTTTCTTCTACATTCTGTTACCAAAATGTGTGTTTGTGATTTCTTAAAAAGACACAAACCCACACYCCTAATAGTAACTTGTTTTGCTCTGTCTCAACTAGGCAAGCATCCCCTTTGCTGTTATTGGATCCAATCAACTTATTGAAGTGAAGGGRAAAAAAATCAGAGGCCGTCTGTATCCTTGGGGAGTTGTTGAAGTTGAAAATCCAGAGCACAATGATTTCCTGAAATTGCGCACAATGCTGGTGTGAGTAATGGTAAAACTATCCCATTTCCTTCTGTGGTGGCAGAACTCAGTCATGGAGCCAAGAAAGGACCAAGAGCCTAAAGTCCTTAATTCAGAACTAGCTCTGCCTCTGGTGTGAATCTGCTGCCCCCTCTCTTCCCTTCCCAGTCAACTTGCTTTTCTGCTGCCGTCCTCTGAACTGTCACCATGGAAAATATTCTCAGTACTTTACACTGCCACATACTTGTGACWGATGTGTTACCTGAACTGAGTTTATGACTTTACATATAAACTCGGGTTAATTTCTTAACAGCCCAGCTAGTGGTACGGGAGGGGCTTTTAAAATATCATTTAGAGTGATTAATCTATGAAACTTTTTTTAAACATGAGAATGAGTTTTCTTGGGAGCATAGGAAACCCTGTGTCATATTTGACACCCCTGCCCTRCAGTTTTATCCAGCCTGGACATTCTGGGGTGGACATTCCAGTGTTGCCTGTGACGGGTCTCTGCTGGGTGCGCTCGCCCCCTGCTGGGCGTGCTCAGGACGCGTGGCCTGTTCTAGTGAGGACTCCAGCAGTTGCCAGCGGTTGAGCAATGCTGGCTCTTGTGGCAGCCAGGGAGCTCCACCTAGTTCTCGGTTACAAATTGTACTAAATAGCACTTAAAACACTCAAAAATACTTTACAAATAGCAGCTTTTAAGAAAAAATAAGTCTTCGCAGGGTTATTGCACTGCAAATACAGATGTAAACAGTTCCTGTGAAATAGCGAATGCACAGGAGGGTTACAGTGTTCTTTGGCTCTGAGTAATGTTGAAGGGAGGGACTTGGGTACAAATTAAGACTAACAAACATTATATTAGTGTTCTGGCTAGCTGGATGGCAGACTTGGTCTGTGAATGATTTTCCAATTAAAAAAAATCATCATAGGAGACAAAGATAGAAGATAAAAGGGTGTTTTTCTTCCCTTTGACAAGAAGAACAAAGTGTTTAATAGCCCTTTGCATGTTCTAGAACTCACATGCAGGACCTACAGGAGGTGACCCAAGATTTGCACTATGAGAACTTCCGTTCGGAGAGGCTAAAGCGGACGGGCAAGTGAGTACCCCTGGGCATGAGCCTTTGGGCTCCTGCGTCTGCTCTTCCGCACCATGAGATAGGACTTGTTCTTCCTCCTTACTCACCCCTCCTTTAACCTCTATTTCTACCAAGATTTCACTCTACAGGGGTACTGGAGATTTGTATGAAACATTTTCTTAAAAAGGAGTAATGAATAGCTAAACAATATGACTGCAAACTATGTTCCTGGTTTTATCTGCTCCCCTTCTCTCTGTGTGCTTTTTAAATGGGGTGTGTGTAAAGAAGCAGTGGGCAGCAAGCAGGTTAGCTTCCTATCTGCTGGTCTCTACTTGGGGGGAGAAAAAAACTTTACTAGGCATAGGCCTAGTAAATCAGTTTATAGGTTTTATAACCTTACCTTATAGGTAGGATTCTTGGAAGCTAGAGAGAAGTTTAGCCTAGGCAATCTTTTTCTGTAAGATCTTTTTTTTGTAAGGTTTCTGTCCTTGGCAGACCTAATGCCGCCAAAGAAGGTGCAGCACAAACTTTTTTTAAAACTTATTCTTTTCTCTGCTTTATGTTAAAGCTTGATTTTTGTTTGTTTCTTTTTATTGTTGTTCTAAAACTTAATATCTTAAGTATTGAGACAAGTATTTTGATTTTAAAAAAGGAAAAGAATAGCTCTCRCAGCTATTCCTCTGCTGCTTCTCTGACTGATTTTGCACCATATGTAGAGGAAATCTCTTGATTGAATTGTCAAAAATATGTATGTATAGACCTATTGGTGGAGAATTACATTTTTTTTTTTTTATGGAATGGAGGAGGAAAGTTAGAGGATGGGAAAAACAAGCCTGTCAAGTTAGAGAGGATGGTGTTTCATAACAGGGAAACCTATTATTAAAGATTTTTTTTTTCTTTTTGCATGTGAGAAGGCATGCAGACTTTTTTCTTTCAGTTGTATTACCAAAAATGTAAATTTTATATCTGTTCTATTCAATAGGCCTGTTGAAGAAGAAGTTGTTGACAAGGATAGAATCCTCCAGCAGAAAGAGGCTGAGGTAAGAGAAAGCTTCCAAAATTGTTTTGTATGTAACCTGGTACATTCTGATTTCGATGTTAAACATCCAGTACTGTATGTAGAGAGTGTAAGATGGGAGCTGTGGAAAATAAGGGCTTAAAGAGACTGTGCAAGTTGCCCCTACTAACTACCATAGCTAGATACCGTGGGTAGAAAGTAGCCTGTAGACTGCTGGTWGTAGGTAGCTATCTTTCTTTTCCAGTTTTGAAAGTACTTAAGTACTAAATTTATGTTTGCGAGTTCCATGTGCTGCTTTAATCATAACATCTTGGCGTAGACTGACCACAGAGTARTATTTCCATCATTGTTTAATACAAACAGCTTTACAGTAAAATTCTTCTTGTGTCTTTTTGCTATGGAGTGGAAGATGTTAATCTTAAAACATCCTATGCCATAGTTAAGGTAAACACTGTAACATAAAAGGCATTTATCAAAAAGTACAGAAGAGAGGACTCTCTTTCAAGACTAGTTTAATGGAGAAGATTCACAGATTTGAACACTACCCCTGTTTGTGAGGAAATATCGAGGAAAATGCTCTATAATTTGTGATGACTAGTTCACACGATCATGTGCTTTTTCTCATCTCTTAACACAATGGTTTGCATGTTTTTCATCTTAATTTTTCATCTGCAAGATTAGTATTTGTTCAAGTTCTTTATAGATCTGGTGTCTTCATTCTATCTTATTCTGGTTTCAAATTATTAGTAAGTTCTTCAGCTTATTATTTTTATGTTGAACTTATAGGGGTTTGGAGGTTGTTAACTCAGTATTTAAATTCAAGTACTGTATTGCTAATGCTTGTAACTGCTTGTATTTTTGAAAAACGTAAGACTTGCCAATTGGAAAGAAGCATTGTTTTCTCTTTTTATTCAACTGAATTCAGATTCAAGCCCATAAATGGAGGAAGGCATGAGTAAAAAGGTCAATGCAAACAGAAATTGATTTGGAATAAGAAATAAAACATGAGAAGAATTATGTGTGTTGGATAAAAGATACTGTGTTTTAAAGTATATGAAATATAGGTACCTCAGTCTGTCCATTTCCTTTTTCCCTTGTAGCACCCAGGTTTAAAAATAGCTAATCCTGACTACCTGCCATGTTGACATAATTAGCTGTTTCTGCATTTCCTTTCTGGAAAATTTTGTGCTATTTATCACCATAAATAGTAGTTAATAATGTGATTTACTGGTGGATGAGACAGCTACGTTTTTATCGTCGTATAACACCGTTTCATTTGTGTAAGTACATGTAATGGCCATGCATTTACGGCGGTGAAAATTCTGCAACTATTCTGCACACCAGTTAACTGCCTCCCATTAMTGATATATTTACTAAACATCCATAGACCTTCAGGATGCTAGGAACTTTTTTTTCTCTCTGCAATTCTAAGAATTAAGCAATAGATTTAGACAATTTAAGTGATAACTGTCTTTGTTTTATTTAAACTGTATACAGTATGTGAATAATAACTAAGTGGAAGTTTGATCCTTATAGAATTAACTGTTTTCAGGCTTATACCTGGAAAATTCTGTTATAACTGGAAAGAGATAATATGGCAGACACATCATTATGTGCTGGTCTACTTTGGCCACTCTTTGCCAATCTGCATATATAATATGTGTATCGTGTGGTTTTAATGTAATATAGCTAAAAGGATGGAGTTCTTGGCAGATGATATCTGGAAGTTCCCTCTGGGATTAATCAGCTCCGAGTAACTGCTGCTGAAGTTGCAAAGGATTATGTTGGAACTTCAAAAAACAAATAGTTTTTTTAACTTATGCCTTCTATTGTCCCGAAGAGATCAAGTTTTGCTCAGTCTTCTGTAGATAAGCTGGTATGAAATCCCTTCATCTCCAAATCATCCTAAGTTTCAGACTAGGGAGGAAAGAGGCACAGAGGAAATGGGCTTGCATTCCACGGCTTTTGCAGAGAAAACAAATATCCATTTCCCCTCCTGTTTTGCATTCCCATCAGTAGCGGTGCTTGAAGTTCTATTTGGAGTTTTGTGAGGTTTACATAACCTTGGAAGGAATGAATTCTTGGATTAGTGCCAGGATCATCATTATCAAGGCATCACTTGCTAAATGATCTTTTATTATGCCAAAGGATGTGGTCCCCAGTTCGACCATTTGGAACTACTRATCTGTCATTTTGGATTTATTGCTCAGTCTGGTTTTGTTCTCTGTTTGTCTGCAAGTGATGATCTTTTTTGTGTATTGGGAAGGRAAAATAAGAGTCAAGGTATCCATGTTCCTTACTGTAAATATGCTGCATTTCTGTTGTGACACTGTTGTGTAAACAGACCCATTTAATCCATATTTGATGAAAAGTTTATAATRTTGTGTTATGCTTTTCTTATTTTGGAATTATCTCATAATACAAAGTTTTCAAGACTTGGAAAGGTGCCTTTTCCAGAAAAATGCTGTGACCACGTGTACATGAAAAATGGTGAAGGACGAGGTTTCCCTCCCTTTTCAAGTGACCAACCCTGATGCTTTGAGCAAATTCCTTTATATCCCTTCCTCACTTTTCCTTTATACGAGGGTTTAAATACAAAGGATTTAAGGAGAAAGGATGATGTGATTATATAGCAATTACTGCCATCATTACTTCGTGAGCAGTGGGCCAAGCAGTAAAGAATTAATCACAGTCTTGAACTTGTTTTTTTTTCTCAGACCTTCTGCTTGCTGAATTTTTGTAACTCTTTGACATCAAGAACTCCTGTGATAGGTTTGGTATCAGTCTTTTGGGGTAGAGGCAGCAAAGTGCTCTCCAGCCCAGGGTCTAGCATCACGTGGATGAGGATGTGGGGAATGCTCACGTGTAGGAGTCAGTGGTTGGAATTGCAGGTATTTGTGCAAGTATCCTCTTGAGGAAAGGAGAGGGGAAAAAAAAAAAAAGATGAAAAGTATTAGTAGAGAGGCAGCATGACTGCTGACCATGGCCTGCAGACCAGAGGGAAATAAGAACATCTATAAAGTTTAATTTGTTTTTTTGGAATGTTATTTTCCACTGTAGGGGGAGGAGATGCATTCTGTGCAGGCCACTACAAGTTTCTTCTGTAAAGTGATGTAGTCCTGGGAGAACACCATGAAAGAAAAATCTTGGTAAATAATTAGAAATGGCAACCTTTTGGAGGCTGGAATGAAGGTGATTTTTGAGTAGTTATTTTTTCTTATGAATTGTTCTTCAAAGGAGCAATACTTACTGCCGGTGTAGCACAATGCTACGACTGCAGCAGCGTCAGCTGTTTATAATGTCCATGTGTTTCATGAAACTAGRTATTTTTCTTGATTGTAACCCTTTTTGCTATATAGTGCTATATAGGGAGTGTTTTTCTTGTCCTCACTTAAGATTAGTTGTGCTCTTTGGTATTAAAAGTATTTCTATCAAGCAGCAAGTATCATGGGAACGTGCTGATGCACTACAAAATTCAGAGTCTACAGTTGCTTTTTTCTATCTCATTTTATACTTACAACCTCTTCCCTTGTGAACTTTCTTACATAAAAAAAGGACAAAAATAATCATACTTGAAGTGGGAAGGAGGGGCTTGTTATTGGGAAGTGGGTTTTTATTTTAACATTCTTTTTCCTGTTAACCATGAGGTTGTTCCTGAAGAGCTGCTCACCTTAGACAAGTATCTGTGCTGTGTGATGCTCTTCTGTATTTTGGGCAAAGCATTATTTCAGATGCAATCTCATAGATAAAGCAAAACTGTAATTCTGTGCTTTCTCTTAATGGTATGACAGAAAGGAAGTGGTATGGTTCACTTTTCTAAAATTTGAACACTCATTTAAGATGTCTATTTTCTTTAAAATGTCCTATTTTTTTTCCTGCATAACTCAGTGCTACTCAGTAGTTACTTGACATTTTGAATTTAGTTTCAGTCATGAAATGCACTGTAAAGGAGATGGGCTTTATATTAACATTAAGTTAATATTAATACTTTGCCACTAGATCTCAAAACACTTCCAGAAAATAGAAAGGCAAAATCTTCTTCCTACCAGCTTACTCAGTGTTGGAGCAGAGGCAATCTAATTATTCTATCCTGTCTTATCTTTGAGTCATATGCAATGTAGGATTTCTTTCATAGTGTGTTCATGCATTCAAATTTATTAAAATAAAGTGAGATTCAGAGATATATTTAGGTTTTAAAATGTGATGTTGCCTTGTAGTGGAATGCAGTGTTTGAGCAAATTACCATAATACATGAAGAGCAATATCTTTCCCTGCAATTATTGAATAGTTTCTATTTTGGGAGTGTTTCATCACTCAGCTTGGAGCACTCTTGGGAAAGCTCAAGCAGGGGAGCTTCCAGCAGGCTGGTTTGCTTCTGGTGGTAAGCCTGCAGGGAGACRGGTCAAAACACCAGGTGTCTTCAATTTTTATAAGCTGATCTCTGAAGCTTTTTTCTTTTCTTGGACCATGGAATCAACTCGTTTTTTCTCATTTCTGAGATTTATTTGCTGCCTTTTTTTTTTCTTTTGTTCTTATGAAGCTATAGGCCATCATTTTTGAYCAGAAGTCTTTTACTTAAGTGTTCAACTGAAGGATGCAGATGGGTATATAATAATTATTACGGATTTTCCTTTTTGTATGTCACTCTATTCCTGTGTAAATCTTTTATCTGAATATAGCTGACACTACAGTTATGGGAACCTGAATTAACCTCTGCTGAACCCTGGGCAACTTGAGCAGGAGATGGATRCCAGTCTCCAAGCCACATAGTATAGACAAGCTCTGGTATCTCTAGCTACCTTGCAATTGCTGCATTTCAGCTGCTGACTGYTCCCAAAAGCTGTATCTGAGGCCAGGCAAGAAAATATGCTACAACAGTCTGTGGTTAACTTTCTCTGTTTGCAATACTTCTTTGTAAACTGTTAAAGAAATTGCAGCTCCACACCAAGCGCATAGTGCAGACTTCTCTATGCTGGATCTAATGAAGGAACCAGTRGCTAATACAGTTGACTAGATGACAGTGTAGTCTAACCTCTTAAGCAGAGTTGTTGCATTTTGACTTGAAGAGTTTTGTCCTCTCCTTCAGCTTGAATAAATGAAAATCAATCTATAAGAAGGTTTTCTTCAAGAAAAAAAAAGGGCTTTACAAAAGCAATTTTACAAAAGGGCTTTACAAAAATGTATTGGAATTACACAACTATTTTCTTGAAATATAATGAAAATGTATAAAACTACAGCAGATTATTATATGGTCTTCCATTTGAAAGGGACTCKTGTTTTGTATTATGCTGATGCATATAAATTGTAGCCTGTCCCCTTTCCAATTTGTAAGATGTGCAGTTGAGTGTGCACAGTTTCTRCAGCTGTGCTGGAAGGAAATACCACCTTAATTGTGAACCAAATTAGATGCATTTGCATTTACATTTTGAAATTCTGTCTTGCTTTTTCTTATTCTCWTTTAGGAATGTATTTTTTAATTTAATGTTATTTTGGCGGGGGGGGGGAACACAGAATACATTACATAACCTGTTTTCTTATGAGAAGGAAATAAACTTACCAGTGTCTTAAGAAAATGCCTTAAGAAAAGCAGCAGCTATTTCCAAGAAAATATCATCATTTAGATTTAAAAATGTTGGGGCTTAATATGTTTAGTCTGCCTTTCAAAATTTTGTAAGTGTCATTTTATTTTCCTTGTGAAGTAGTTTGTAAATTCTGTCAACAAGTTTGGCTGTTACTGTTGCTAAAAACTTGTGGAATTGTCTGGTTAGCCAGACCAAATGGAAGAGCCATGAGAGCACGATTCATGCCTGCTATTATGCTCAAAGCACTTACATCAGAACGGAGTTGCTTCAATTTGCTTGAGCAATGTATCTCTCTAAACGCATAAAAAAGGATTTTTTTTTTCAGAATAGAACTGTGTTTGCAGATCTGAAATTTAAGATATCTTTAAAATATTTGGATTTTATTACTGAATTGTTGACTTTTTTTTAAACAAAACTTCTGTGAAATAATGTAATGCTGTAAAGAATCTGGCATGGAAAGAACAAAGTACTGAATTATAAGACTTAAATGAACACTTCCAGCTCATAAAGAGTCAAATAGGGTCTGCCTTCTACCATGGAAGAAAAGATTTAAAGGTTCCTGGGTTTTGGATATCTTCTGTTGAACACAGAGCAGTTGTGACCTGTCCTATACATGTTGGGTGTGTTTTCTCTTACAGCTCCGCCGCATGCAGGAGATGATTGCCCAGATGCAAGCCCAGATGAGGATGAAGCCTGGTGATGATTAAGATGTTTAACATCTGGGTGCACTAGGTATGACTTTCCTGACTCTTATACTCCTCTTACGTAAGAGTTTTGCAGTGATTGTTTTTAATTTCTTCTTCTAGACTTGTGTTTACAGTAGTTTGAGAAAAAATTAAGATTGGTGATGTTCTGGGTGGTCTAGAAAAAAAGCTGCTACTTTTCCAGCTTGTCCTCAAGACCTGTAAATGCTTATCTTAGGTGC
>PTEX01000097.1:834194-880050 GCA_003342815.1 Eudromia elegans
AAAAAAAAAAAAAAAGCTTTAGACAAACTGGCTGCATTTACAGAATACAGACTTCCCTAATGTTTCAAAACTATATATGATATATTAGCTGGAATCGGAGTGAATGAAGAAAGAAGTTAGTAGTAAATATTTTTCCTTTCTTCAAAAATCCAGCTTTTCTAGCATAACATTTTTTAAAAATACAGGAAAAATAGTAGAAGGATATAAGGATTCTTGTTATTATTGCTTAATACTTTAGTTTAGCAGTTTTGATTGCTGGTCTTCTGGAATGTAAAGCTTGAATAAAATGGATTATATTATCCCTTATGACCCTGTGGCAGCTGCCAACATTCCAAGCCTAAAATAAGGAGATTTTTGTTGCCTTTATTTGAACCTTTAGTCTTCCTGTTTATATTTAAAAAAAAAAGTCTCCTAGGGAATAAACTTATCCRCTGAATTCCTCTTTAAACAGAAATTGATGGTTTTACAGGTATGTGTACTATGATCTTTGAGGGAAGTAGTTAAGGAAGAAAGTAATTCAAACTTTCATTTCCTACTGTCACAAATTCTGCAAACAGAGGAGCCTTCATGTTTTGCAGCTTCTCTGCTAATGTACAAGTTCCGAGAGCTGGATGTCTAAGCACAGAGAGTTCTGGCTGACCAGGCAGTGTAGGCAATAGCGGTGTCTGACTTAAAACTCTTGCTTCTTCAGAAAGGAGATAGGAGTTTTAGAGMTTCTCAAATGTCTTAGAACTGAAGATTGCTCTTATTATAGACCAGATTCTGACCTGGTGTGAAAATAGTTGTTTGATATAGAAATCTTATGCACTGTTTTCAGTTTTCCTTGTAAAGTTCAGTTTGATTAAGCTGATGCTGGGAGGAGAAGGAAAAAAACCAAAACAAAAACAATGTAAATCTAATAGTTACCCATAATTATAGCTTGCAGTACAGGATGACTAAAGATACAAATACCTTCAGAGGTCTATTTTTCTTGAGGTGTTTAGATACTGATTTGTTATGAAATTCAGTAKCTTAGGACTAATAGGATGATGTATTCCCAGTAATGACACCAGATTCCATCAGCTTCACAAATACCATATCCAATATTGCCTAAATACTATGTAAAACAAGTTGCAGCATGGTTTGTCCCTATCTGAATTTTCAGCCATAGATACCTAACTAAGCAAAGTTCTGACCTTGATTATTTGTACTGGAGGGAAATGTTACTTTAGAGATACTTGTTTCCTTTCTCTACAGTCGTCAGTCCTCAGGTAAGAAGTTTACTAAAAGCTAAAGCAGATTTAATTTTGTTTGGTGGTTCCATTCTGAAATGCTTCGTTTTGGGTGTTGAAACAAGGCTGTGGTAACTCCAACAGCATATTTACTACTTTCTGGATCTGTCTGAGATGAGCAACTGTTACGAAAGGATAGGATTTTTTTAAAAATGAAATGGTTGTTTATGGAGTTTTCTTCCCTTCTCAGTTTCTGAAAGAAATAGCTTTGCAATCTGTTTTCYTCTTGTTCTTTCAAATTTGGACTGTCTCTTCCACTCAGCTTCAAGATCATATTGGGACACAATAGTAACAGAAGCCAGACTATGGAAAACAAATATAGCCAGCTGGAAATGTAGTTATGGTTAGGGAAGTGCATTCAGAGAGAAAAAAAAAAAAAACTTGCCCTTAAAATATCTGTAGGATGTTAAAAATTCTTTTTGTATAGCTCATGATTTCCACAAGTATTTATAAGCATCTTGAGCTTGGTGCTCAGAACTACTCTGGTTCTTGATAAGACCAGTAATAAAGGCACCAAACTGTTCTTTTTACCAGTGAATTGTGATAATTTAACAAAGCAACACAAAACATTGCCATAGCAACCTGCCTTCTAACGCCATGCTGGTGAGTGCTGAAACTGATGAAAAATGGTTGTTACCTTAATAAATATAAAACTTGGAATTCTTTGRATGAAAGTCACTGTGAAACTTCAGCTCGTACTCATTTTTGATCAGTGCTGGGGGATTGTAGCCTTGTTTTTAAAGCTTTTAATAATCCTTGAGGTATAGAGCAATAAAGCTTTCATTTGAATTTATTCATCCAAAAATAATCTTTTACACATAGCTGTTAGTCCGCACTACTCCCAACTAGTAGAACAGTCAATATTCCCTRTAATAAATGGAACATAATAGAAGATGATGTTGTACTTGGATTATAATGTTGGCTGTTTCACAGCATCTGACTCTGGACTTTGACCAGAAAAARAAAAGTAACTTAGAGCTCTCCCCAATCACCGTCACTTTGTTAAGGTAATAGACTTAAAAAGCTGTAGAGAAGAAATTATTGCTTATTAGTATGCTCTCTAAGTCTGAAACATTAGCAGGGTATGTAAACCACCTCTTGCTAAATACTGTCTGACTGCTGGCTCTTAAAGAATCCTGCTTGCAGTTTTCTCTCTCCTCATTTGCTGTGTCCAGAATTTACAGGAGTTTGTTGGGGCCTATTTTTATGAGGAATGCTTTCCCCTCACGGGATATGTTTTCTAACTGTGTAGGATACACTCATCTTGAAAAGCACATTCCCAATCGGTCTGGTTTCCAGAACTGCAGTGTTGTAGAAGGGAGGAGAGAGGAAATGCTCTTCTCTTCCCCAAGCCAAAACTCTTTACTTTGCAGACTTTGAAGTTTTCTGTGGAATGATGCAATGTTTGCAAAATGTAAAGCAGAGAAGATTGGACCGCATGTAATTCTTTAGTGCAGCATAAATAGGGTAATGGATAAAATGGCATGGTTACAAGTTATAAAATCAGCTCGTAGTCCAGTGTATCGCACATTACTGCCTAAGTGTGAATAAATGGTGTAATAGGTAACATCTTCAGGTAAAAAAATAGTGAAAATGTTGGAATAAATTCCTGATAGCAAAATACATTTTCTATTTTTTTGTAGTTACCCAAACTATACCTGAGTAGCAAATGTTCACTCATTAAATTAAATGCAAGTTGACTTTTTCTCTGTGTGTGTGTGTGAAGGATGCTTAGTGATTCTAGAGTAGAAAGAATATCAAATCCCCCAAATCCCTAAGGGATCACTGCAGGAATTTTGTGGGGCACTGCAAATGGGGAGTGGAAGTATATATTTTTTGCTTGTTAGTAATGCATTGATGACTTGGGGAGAGAGGGACTTCACTACAGTGGCTATAGTGATACTCAACCCTTAGGAAAATGTGCAGTGGTGCCTTGCGTTCCTGTCTCTGTCGGGCTTGATCACCCTGGAGCGACACAGTTCAGCTACAGTTCCACCTTTGGCTGTCTCCCAGTGAAGTGATGCTCTGCCTAGTACAGCTGATGGGTGCCACAGAGGCTGAAGGGAGATGGTGACTGCTGGAATTCTTGGTGGAGGGCACTGGTGGRGCTGGGGAGGTGTAAAGTTCATGCCATCATTCATGGCCAAGATTGCCATGCTTTCGTAGTGGGCATCAGGTAGTCCTTTGCTAACTAAACATTTTCAGAGTGATTTTTATACGATATTTTTTCTGGAGCTTTGAGCCTGATATTAAGTGGATATTAAGGCTGATTAGCATACTATATTTACTGATAAACCCTGAACACGGTTCAAAGGCCATTTGGTAACTCTGTGTACTTGACTGATGACAGTTTCTATGGGGTAATAAAGATTTTTTGCTAATCCAAAGGACATGGAACAAACTTGAAGCAGGCAATAGYAAATGCCTGAAATAACAGTAACCCAAAATGAGGGGTGTGCATGATAGAATGAGTCAAAATTAGCTAACAGAATGAYGTGTGTGATATTCAGTACTCTTATTCTTTTTGTTGTTCTAGGAGTTGAAGTCTGCATGATTTAAACATAAGACACAAGCCTTGTGAAAACACTCCCTTTTTTCAAAATTCTTGCTAMTGATCGGACAGTATAAATGCAAGAGCTGCAGCATAAAATGGTGCTATATGGAGAAAAAAAAWTGGGTCAATGAGAAAATGTAACTGCTTATAAAGCAAATTTCTCTCACTGGGAACACAGAAGTAGGCAGGGAGAGATGTGAAGTGGCACTGTGATGTGGTGATGTTCCAGGAAGCAGCTGTGAGGGACATAAGAAAACCTCCTCATYGTTCCCTTAATCTGCTGCAACCTGCACAGTCATGAGATTCCTRCCTACCTGAATGTGTGGGCCAGTTCAAGTGTTTGTGCTGTGAGACTCCTGAAGTTTAGTGTAGTAAAACTGAGGAGGAAATTTGGAGAGAATTGTGTCAACYTAATGCATCAAACTGTTGTTGTAACATGATAAAGAAGAATGATCAGGGAAATGAATCCAGGCTGGAAATGTAGTGAATATGCAAATGCATCGTGTCCAAGTATCTTCTCCAAGTGCAGTTGTTGAGTTGCCAGTGTTGGTTGCATCAGTCAATGGGTACACTTACAACCGCAATCACCTTGTTTMCTGGAAGCTCAAGTCTTTCTGTAATCTGAAACACGAGTCACCATCAGCTTTCGAGACATCTTCTGTTTCAGAGATGAATCTTTGAAGCAGACCGGCAGYGGTAGAGACTCGATTTCTCTTTTGCCTTTGGAACTGCAGTGTAGTGCCCTGGGCACGGGTCAGGCTGCAATGTAAGGACAGCGGCCTTAGAGCCTCAGTGTGCCTCAGTGTGGTCCCACTTGTTCCACTCTGYGAGGTGATGGCCTGCGGGGAGCGTTGGGTAACTGCCTAGTGAAGAGAATTCCCTCTGCGAGCACCACAGGGAGCAAGGGACCTGGGCTCTCAGCTGTCTTCATGCCCACTGTAATTAGTCACTGCAGTCGGGCAGGCTGCACTGTCATTTACAAATGAGTTCTTTGACATGACAGTCTTTTCTAGGATGTTTCTTTTGTTCCATTCAGGTAAATCTTTAAACTTAGCRTTTTTTTCCTATTCTGAATGAGTAGTTTTGTGATGGCAGAATTTGAGATGTCTTCAAGATCCAGATTTGTCRCAGTGTTGAAGAAGGGACCAGCTTTTTGGAGACAGATGAAATTTCAATGTCTAGATAACATATATTTTCAATTGTCCGTTAACTTTGTGGACATCCAAGATGAGTGATTGTTTTTGAAGCTGTAGGGCATTAACTCTTTTGCKATATGAATACTGCTGTATGAAGGCTTGCTTTCCTGTTAGGTCTGAGCAGTGTTTTAGGCGAGTATGTCCATAACATCAAGCCTGGTTACTTTTAGCCCTGCTTAGATTGAGCAGTGGTGTTAAATTTAGCTTTTCTAACCAGAAGTAATGCTTCCTGCAGCAGGCTGAGCTTGGTTTCTAGTGTTCATTACTGTGTAGCTGAGCCATAACACAGCTTGTGTGTTCTCACAGACTGAAGGGAGAGTGGGTACTTAAGAAAATATGCAGCTAAAAATAGATTCTCATTTCTCCATTCTTATTAGACACTTTAAGATAAATATTTGAGGCCAGACTTCATCAAGAAATTGCTACTATTGTCATCTTGCTGGATTGATTCAAGTTCTAATGCAGTTGCCTGCAGTCAAGACTTGAGTTTTCTGCTCTCTTGATTTGACTCCTTTGCTAGGAGAGGGCCAGATRCCTGAAAACGCTGTGACACTGTTGGGAGTTTGTCTTTGCTAACACTCTTTGTTTTCCGCTCTCGTTCACAGCAGTGCACACTTCTCTAGTGGATGGGTGCTCTCTTTTCTTTGACCGAATGGTAACACTCAAATGCAAAAGCTGGATGCTACAGACCAAGACCTGCATTAAAACAAACACAAAGTCTGAAGATTGTGTTGTAAAACGGCATATTTTATATATTCAATGTTAATCAAGTTATACTGTATCTTTTTGATTCTTTTGGTAACACTGTCTTCATACTTAGAAATGTGGGTATGCAATCCCTCCATGTACCTTTTGATACAGAAACTGATATAGTACCTTGTTTGGACCTGTGATTGTGATGGGTTGAAGGAGTTAATTGTGTTTCTGCTAGGTTATTCTGAACAGTTTCGTGATTAATACTAAAAGATTTTGCGGCTTGTTTACAGTAAATATATATTTGCACAGTATCCTCACTTTCATTTGGCATTTTAAACCATTATGTATCGTATTATTAGTTTATTCATAACTTTTATTGTGCTATGATTACTTTTGTAGCTTCATCTCTGGTGATTTATGTGTAATGTATGAGAAAATGTACAAGATGCTGGTTCACCAGTGATACAAAGAAGCTGAATTTTCTAAGTCATTGTGCCTTAAAATGTTATAAACACTACACTATGCATGCCAAAAACTTTCATGGATGCCTCTGAAGATTTGTCTTCAGATTTTCAAGTATCGCTTGCAAAAATTTCTATCATAGGCATTTTTAATCTGTCAGCTGATTGATGTCATGTACTAAACTTTTTATATATCGTAACACTAATTTTCATTGAGGTTTTTGTAATAAATTGTATGAATATGGGCAAAAAATGTTTTTTAGCTAATCCATGGAATGTCCCAGCTGCATCATGCACAGTGCATACTCAGAGGATATATGGTATTTATCCTGAGGAGTCAACTGCTTTGATATAATTTCAAAACAACTTTTAAAAATGCTTTAGTTGGAAGGTAYGTAGCAAGTCTTTGTATCTGCCTTTCTTCAGCAAAGTTCATGAGATGCATACTGACATCTTCTAGGAAAACTCTAATCTTACACCATAGTTTGTAAAAATCATAAGTGTTTGGTGTTTCCTTTATGTCATTGCTGAGTATATGGCTACCTTTTGCATGCTTTTGTAATCGTATGTATACACATAAATGTAAATTATTTTGCAAATATGGATTGAGACACTTCTGTACTAAATTGAGATGTCTTTCATGTAACAATTAGCACTTGTGSTGTTGTCTGGCTATGACTATTTGATCAGAACAGCATTAGCAAATCACTTGCTTCACAGAGATGCGTATTTGGCTTGTGGTTGGCGTTAAGCTTCATAAAATGGACGTTATGTGGTAATCTCAGAGGCCGCTGGAGTGAAGTTGAAAGACGAAATGGGGTGGCTGATTTGTGTTAAAGAGTCTTCAGATATTTATGAGCGCTTGGTTTAAAAGTGTGCCTGAGAAGGCCAAGGTGGGAGAGGTTTAAATGTAAGCTTTTTTCCCATGAGATGGGGATGTGCTCATGCTAAGTTCATTTTGTGTGTTTTTTTTCTTAATTTTGCATCGTGTTTGCAATTATCTTTAAAGGCGGTGTTGTCCATTAGTGCTTGTGAGAGGTGGTGGGAGAGCTGTAACCTTGCTGAGAAACTAAGACATTTTACTGATATCCCCTCTGATTCTCTGTGCAAAGGTAACCTGAATGGTGGTTGTTACAAGCGAGTCAGTGGGGGAGCAGGCTTTCAAAAGCATCTAGTGTTCAATTTTAAAAATAGATCTTTTCTGTTTTTYAAAGAAGGGCATCTAAAATCACTGCCATAATTCCTGTGTGGGAAGTGATGCTGAATGCGTCTTCCCAAGCAGGTGCTGCTCAGCCAGTGAGAGTTGCTGCCTCTTCCTGCCCTTGGATTCCAGTTGGAGCATTTGAGCTCAAAGYCTTGACTCTGGCTGGATCCCAGATGGTACTGTACTACCCTTGATACTCCTTTGAGGGCTTTCCTCTCAAACGAGGCTTAATTTCTACATGGTCTTTCTATTCTTTGAAGGCAAATATTCCTCAGTTACGGTTGAACTTGACTTTGTTAAGAGACTTCACAGTTTATGGGGGGAATATGTCCTTGTTGAGTTGATCTTTGCTATCCTAAAGCTCCCTGAAGAGAGGMCACTGTCCTGATTTCTGGCCTTGCTTTCTCACTCCTGTGTCCGCACTGCTGAAGAAGTGGAAGACCCCCTCATTTTCCCTTTGAAATTCCAGCCAGGCCTTCCCCAGGCAGGAGTGCTGGGACAGAGGCTACGTGTGCCTGTCARAAGGGCTTGGTGTAGCAGGATCGGGACTGAGTGGCTACAGTCCCTTCACTCTTCCTCAGCTTTGAAAACTGTTGCAGACCCTGAAAGGCTGTTTGGGTTGTTGGTGCCCTTAAGTGTCATTGGAGTCCCTTGTGGCCTGTGGCTGTCTAGCACTTAAACACAAGCAAATATGGTAACAACTACCTGATTTTTGTTTCCCCTACTGCTTTGAATCAGTAAGTAAAAAGCTGCTGCACTGGCTGCATGGGTGTYTAAAGCATGTGCCTGGCATGGCCAGCCTGCCGCCTTGGACGTGTCTCGCTGCTCTGAGGTGAGGGATGTTCTGGGTGAGGAGGCTGGAGGAGAGGGCAGGGTCGCTGTGTGGTGGCTCCAGGGCTTTGAAGAGCTGGTGTGATGGCACCAGGTGCAGGTGGTTCCAGGGCAGGGGCTTCTTCCCRCAGTTTGTGTGACCGTTGCTGTTTCCTAGTTACGCTGCCTGCTGTTGAGGAGGGGTTCAAGTCTGGTCAGTTACCCATCTTTGAAATGTAGAAGTGACCTTCCTCTCCTTCAAAAACGGAATGAAAGGAGCTGGGATTTCTGAGGCTTCAGCAGCCCRTTTTACCATCCTTTGTGAGCTGTCTTTCCTAGGAACTTGTTAAATCGCCAACCTGTAGTGCATTTGCAGGTTGTCAAATTCAGTGGGGGCTGCTCCTGCCTCTCCTCAGCACGCTGTGTGACATCTTTTGTCTGAAATAACCCCAAACCCTTTTAAGAGGGGATATTTTCCGACCATAATAATTCCATGATTCTATTTAATGGAAAATCCTYTTCTGCTTAGTACGTTTGCTGTGTGATTCAATGCTTCCCACTGCATTTTGAGGGGCTAAATCTGAGCCTATTTCCTCGTCGGTTTAGTCGACTAAAATATACGTGTGTGTGTATATATATATTTATATATACATAATGTGTATATATATGTGGTGGTTGTGTTTCTGCTGGAGCTTGAAGAGCCTCAGCACGTAGGCTTTGCTGCTCGCCTCCTGCTTCCCGCACGCTCTAGCGGGCGGGCGGCGCCGTGGCGGGCTGCGCGGGCGCTCCGTGGGGCCGGGGGCCGCGCTCCGTGGGGCCGGGCCGAGCCGCCGCGCAGCGCGCAGCCCGGGCCGTGCGGCTCTGCGGGGCGGAGCGGAGCGGGCCGCGCTCGCCGGGATTGGTCGCTCCGGCCCCAGCGGCGGCTGGGCGGCCCCCGGGCTCCCGGCGCTATTGTCGGCGCGCTGCGCTGCGCTCCTACGCACCGCACCGCTCCGCGGCGGCACCATGAGCACCGCGCTGCGGTACAAGAGCAAGCTGGGGAACCCAGGTGAGCCGGCGGGACGCGCGGCCGCCCCGCGCTGCTCCGCGCATCCCTCACGCTCTCTCCTCTCTTGTTTCCTCGCCGCCGTCGCCGGCCACCGCCGCGGACACCGCGCGCCCTCCCGCCGCCACCCTGCCGCGCAGAGGAGAAGCAGGTAGGTGCTGCCGCGGAGCCGCTCCGCGCCCGCGTGTCCGTCTCGCGCCGCCGCTGGGTGCGCGCGGGCGCTGGGGAGCATCTGTGCTGTGCGAAGCAGCCACCTCCCCGGGGACGCGCCGCGAGCACCGCGTGATGTAACCGCATGACATTAGCAGCGTTTCTTGCCTCTGTGTGTGGGACCTGGGGGGATTCGGGGTGTTTTGCAGGAGGGACGATCCTTCTGCATAAGCCTGGAGCACCTTGGGGAGCGCAAGCGGCGGGGACCGCGTGTCCTCAGCCCTGCGATGCTGGCAGCGCCCACTGCAGATGGGCGGGCTGGAGCCGCGGTGCCTCGCGGGCGGAGGTGATGGCACCGCGGCAGGAAAAGCAGGGATGGCACCTCAGGAGTACGCGGCCCTGTCSCCAGCCTGGCGTTGCCTGCCCTTGGGCCCAGCCTTGCTCTTCCCAGGGCTCTCGCTCCCTGCGCMCCAGGAGCCTTATCCACTGCTCAGCGCTGCTGCCCAGCCTCGCCACACCTCGGAAACGCAGGCGCGTCTTGCAGCAGCCTGGGCGTTCACCCAGCTGCTGCAGGGAGCAGGGGGTTCTGAATAACGCAGGCCTGAGCCCCGTGAACAGGCACCTGTGCGTGCTGCTGATTGCAGTGACGAGGAGAACAAAGTAAATCTAAGGGCAGTAGGATGGTGGAGTTATCGGATGCATTTTTCCTAAGCTATTAGAATTTTGCTAGTAATTTGTAGTTGTTTGCCAGCATACTGCTTTTATTTCAGTTCTTACCTTATTTCTAGAGGGAAGCACTCCAGAATGCAACCTGAAATCTGATTCAGTTCAGGATGTGAGCCTGGGAAGAGAGCTGTGATCTAAAAAGCCCCATGCTCTTCTTTAATTTCTTTTTTTTAAACAAAGAAGGAAGCTTTTTTTTTCTCTCTCTCTTGAGGGGAATAAATGAGGCACAGCAGTTTATAAATAAAGGAGCTTAGAGCAGTTTATTGCATGTGTCACCAGAAATCCTAGCAGTCCCTGTTGCTCTATAGGGACAGAGGTGGCTGGAGTCTCTGCGCAGAGAGTGTGTCTGTGGCTAAGCATAGTGTTCAGCCGTGGCAAAGAAAGTCTTTCCTATGTATCCAGGTATATATCCAAGTATCTTTTGCTGAGAGTGTTGAACAGGTCTTGCATGACAGAGCACACTAAACTGTGAATTTGTGTCAGTCATGCTATTAGTGAATAGTGATGGGGAACCAAGCTGTGAATACAAAGCAACCTGCCCAAATGAGAGTGAACCTATAAAAACACATATATCCTTCTTCAGTGTTCTTTGAGAGCAGGGATTTTCTTCTTCTGTAGCCTATCCCCATCTGCTCTCATCTGGCAGGTACCAATTTGAAGCAGGCAGATACCAAACTGCAAGTCTGACTTTTTTTTTTTATCATAAAATCCTATTTGTATAAATAGTTAATAAATAAAGTGTATCTTTAGAGGGCAGTCCAGCAGATCACATATAAATAAGGTAGCCTTCAGTGCAATCTTTTATTTTTCCATGTTGAGTCCAAAAGATGTACCAATGTGATGTCAAAGCGTGTGTGTCATCTTCGCCCATCATACAGTCACGAGGTGATGCGTCGTGTGGGGCAGGGAGACTCTGGTTTGAAGGTAGAATTATAATTGTTACCAAAGTTGGACAGAGAATAACAGTAGATTGTCCATCTTTCTGATTTCCAAGGAATGAGCTGTTAACTASTGCACTTGGGGCCAAATTAACACACAGCTGGAGTCAATGGGAGCTTTAATACTGGCTCCACATTGAGTGCATCTAGCCCTTTCAAGAGATGGGGTGGTAGTTTAGGACCCTGCACTGGAAGAGGCAGTTTCTGCCCTGRGCCTCTATGGCAGGTTGTCTGGTGAGACCAAGGTCCTCAGCATCACAATACCTCAATTCAGCACTTCCCAAGTAGAGATTGTTTCTCTCCTAGAAATTCCCGTACCAGGGGACTGCTATCCAAGAGGGGTTCTCGTTATGAAGCTGCCGAGGCAGCACATGAAGCACTGATTGATGTGCCATGTGCAGCAGGCTAGGTGCTGTGTAAGAGAAACCTAGAAATTTATCCAAAGACTGCACTGACTTGTGAACCAAATGCAGCGAGTACAGCTCATGGATGCACTGCCAAAACCCAAGGTGTTGCAGTGGGAGGGTGTGGGTGAAGCCTCCCAAACCCTAGTTAAACAGGAGTCTCCTGGCACGCTCCTGTAGAACGTGCCTCCCAGCTCATGCTGTTGGCTTGTGTTTGTTTGGGGTGTTCCTTGCTCTGGAACTGGCTCCTGCTCACTCAGGTCCGAGTCTCCAACGTTCTTTGAAGTCATTGTTTCTCTTGACACTGGGAGGATGAGAACCTCTCCTTCCCAAATTGATCTCTCCACCCTATCAGCTTGCAAAGTTGCTTGGGTGTGGGAGCAGAGACTACCCGGTGGATCCAGTTCTTTCAGTGAAATTACAGGGCTGTGCCTTTTGCATTCAGCTTGGTCCTTTTCTCTGCTCCAGCGTGTTTTGAAGTGGTCTGCTTGTCAGAGCGTACGTGTAGGGTACTGTGTTTAGAGAAGATGCTGTGTGAAAGGTCGTTTGGCTGGAGGAACGGTTTCAGTGTGAGTGTGGACAYTGAGAACCCCTGAATTCATTGTGTTTGTACCTTTGCTTTTAACAATCTCATATCTTCAAGCTTCRTGTTCAGATTTGTTTGCTTTGTTCTTAGAGAAAAGAAAGAAGCAGAGATTTTTGCCATTCCTGRGAGGGTAGATACTTTGAGTGCAAAGATGCCCTTCGCTAAAGTGGCAACTGTACCCACATAGAGCATCATTTAAAGATTAGCCCTCAAAACCCGGTCTTGCCTATCAGAGGACTTTGGAAATCCCTTGATTCCCTGTTACTGGTTGCTGACCCTTCTTTCCCMCTTTCCTCCTTGTGCCTATAGAGACGCAAACCCAGATGGGCTGGCAAGAAATATGTAGACCCCTAAAACWGTTACGAGTTGTGTAGCACCGAGGAACTGGGGGTATTTCTCGCTGTGGTCTTTGATGCATTGTGGTCCACTTGGGTTCAGGTAGCTACTCATGGCAAGGAGCAGATTAAGAGAAGGAAGGAGGGTGATTCACATGTCCTGAGCTGATAGTGACCTTCAGTGTCTGTGTAGACACGTGTGTGGTGAAAACTGATCAGCTGGGCTTGGGGAAAGTGTGTGGTGAAAAGCAACCCGTGAGAGAGAAATCTCCTTGCACAGGAGCCTGAACCTGGCCAGATCTTGGTTCTTAGAGTCCCCTCCAGGTCTGTGGGAGCAGCTTGGAGGTTTCATATGTGTGTTATGTGTTTGTAGTGTTACCATCRTCTCTTAAGCAGGTGTTTTCCTTAAAATAACAGTTCTTGTTATTGTGATCTGGGGAAAGTTCTGTTTGCTTTTGCCTGTGCTTATGTAGAAAAGCTGGGAATCCAGAAGCCAAACAAGGACCCACTGATTTTGTATTTTAATTGTCTCAAGACTTAACCTGTGATTTTATAGTCATGACGCTCTGAGTCATTGGGAGGTGCAATATGGGTCTGTGTCCATGCGCACAGACTGTCCTATTCTATATCAGTTCAAGCTTTGGGGTGGTCATGGTGAGATTTCCCTCACAAACAGGAAGCAAAGTGGYGTTTGCAGCTGGTGAGTGGGATATTTCACCACAGCTGGATGATCTTTCTCTGGGTCATGGTCTGCCCTGGGAATGAGGCTGCTTATCTCCTTCTCCTCAAGTCACCGTCTCTTMCAGGCTGTGATCTCCAGCCCTGGCCTTGCCTTCTGGCCACCAAAGCCTGCCTGCCTGCCAGAGTAGCAGCGAGTTAGTCACAGAATGGGGAGGAGAACCCTGGAAATGCTCTGCAAGCAGCACAGTTCTGCTTGTTTTCCTGTTCTCCTGGGGTATCTTGGCCAGATGAAGTAAGGGAGGGGAAACCTTTGCTTCTGTGTAAAAAGCCCTATGGAACTTGTTGAATTTTGATTTTTTTTCCTACTTTTTGTCCTATTGGCAGGCTTCAGATCAATGTGCCTTTTAGAAACTGGCAAGGGCTCTGCAGCGTCAGGAGCTGGATGCGCWGCAGCAGGTCAAGAGGCTGAGCCCTGTGTGTTCTTCTGCTGCACATCTGTCCAAACAGCCCTGCTGCAGGAGAGGCCCCTGCGTCACAGGCACCGGCGCTTCTGCGCTGGGGAGGGAAGCCCATCTGGGGCTCTTGGACTTTTTTTTTTTTTTTTCTTCCTTCTTTTTTGGCTTAGCTTCTGGGAAAAGGGCTGTAAAAGGAGGTCAGCACATGGGCAGCTTGGTGAAACAAAACTGCTGGAGAGCTGGTCACAGAGCTGCCTCCTGCTGCTGCTGTTTTATCCCTTCAATTATTTATGCTCCAAATGGATAAAATGATCCTCAGAACAGGGCAGGGATGCAAGTCACAATCTGCAGTTTATGCAAAGGAGAAGTAGGTATTTGCTTCACAGGGTTTTTTTGTCCCTTGAACTTCCACGAACTGCTCAGCTACTCGTATGTCTCCACAGATTCTGCTCCTGGGTGAGTTGTGCAGGACCATTTCAGGCACGTTAGCTGAATGTGTAAGTGCTGCAGATGTTGTGTCCTGACCCCTGATGATCTCAACAGAGTGAGAACAAGCTTGGTTCAGCCCCAGGAGGTCCATGTGACGCTTAGCTGCTGGGGTGCAGCCTGCAGGGGCATTACAAAAGGAGGTTCACAGTTGCAGAGGTGACAGTGTTACTGTCATCCAAACACAGGAGAAAATAAGTCCCAGGATGCTTTTAGTCCCCAAGGTCAAGGAGTCTCTTTCAACCTCTTGAAACCCTCAGAAGTTCTGTTGGCTTCATGCTGATGCCATTCTTCATGTGATTGTTCTAGCAGATAAATGTAGTGAGGTTGTGGCTGTATCTTTTCTTCCTCTGAAAGAAKGGTATTTGAGGTGCAAAAACTAAAGAGGAACAACTGGCAGAGTTCAGTGTTCTTTTATCTCATTTTGCCTGACTTCTGTTTCTAAGTTGCTGTCAGTTAAATTCCCAATACAATGGACAACTTGGAAAACCGGGAGAGATTCTGCATGGAGCTGGCTGTTAGCTTGCTCTGTTAGCCAGGCCAGGTTGGCACCTTGCCGTGTGTCTTCAGAGCTTTGACGAACTAGTTTCAAATGTTCAGTCCAAAGGGTTTCTCCGATAGTTTTTGGGACGCTCTGCTTCCAATAGCAGTGACTTCTATAACCATTCTGCAGCAGCTGCCAAGAAAAACCCACATGTGCTGAACCCGAGTCTGGAGAGTTCTCTCATCTTCAATACTTCTAACACTTTTTGCTGGGAAATATTAGCTAAACTAAGAGGTTTTCTCTCTTGTTTCCTTCTTCTAGTTCAACYGACTTTCTTATTGCTCTTTTGTGCATAGCAGAGTATGAGCTGGAGGGCACCCTCTTTGCTGTTCCACAGAGTTTTCTTGCCTAACCAGGCTGAGGGTTTTACCCCCTTTCTGCCAAAGGCTGGGATTTCCCTAGGACAGTGAAACCACAAAGCATAACGTGCTAATGCTCCTGGRGCAAGCATGTGGCATCGCTAATACAATGTGTGACTTGAGATTTTTGTGAAGCGTATGTAAGTTGTTTTATCACATACTGGAATGATTCCCTCATGGCCTGGTTTTTGTCTCTGTGTGTGTATGTGCATGTCTGCAGTGTGGTTAGCCTCGAAGCATAGGGAAAAATGTTTGTCTGCTGTTATACATTCCTTTTCACCCTGAGAGTCATCCCTGAAGCTGTGAAGAGGTTTGCAGTCATCGTGTTCCCACAAGGATGCTCAGGAGCTGGAATTGTGTGTGGTGCCTCAGAAAAGCTGGGATGAAGTTCCAGGACATGTGCTCCTCGTCAGTGTAAGAGCTGCTGCTCATCCACAGCTCGCTCCAGAAATACTGTTTAAAAGGAAGAGTGGAAGGTGGTACAGAGCGGGGTGTGTGCTTGGGGCCAGTGTTCTAGCTGGGCTGCAGAAAAGGAAAGAAATCTTTTATTGCTCCCACTGCAAGCAGCAGTCCTTCCTGTTCAGAGGGCTGATGAGTAAGTATCCTTAATTCCCTCTCTCATGTGAGCTTATTTCCAGCTTACATCTCTTGTGGTAGCCAATACCCAGCTCTTGACTCCGTCCCTTCCCTTGCTGAGCCATGCCAGGTGCGAAGCAGTTGCCCCAAGCGCCGTCCCTGCAGCTACGTGCAGGGGGAGAGCTGCAGGARGGTCGCAGTGAGGGGCTCTGAGCAGAGCCTGGCCAGGCGTCCTCTGTGGGGAGCTGCAGAGGAAGTGAAACTTTGCACAAGCATCTGGCAGGGCCTGGTGCCAAGAGAGGGAGGAGAGTTGCTTGGTTACACTGGCCTTAGCACAGCTGTCCCCTCCCTCTTGAAGTCATAAAAAAGGGAAGCTGAGGCTGAAGTGCAGCTCTGGAAGAGGAATGTGGCTCTGCCAGGCAGGGTAGAGCAGTGCGGGGATGCTCAGATGGCAGAAGCCTCTCTGGCTGCAGCCAGGCAGCTTGGCTTGTGTCAGCCCAAGGCTGTGCGGACAGGGAGACTCCGAGCGGGTGCAGGAGGGCTCGGGCTGGGGCTCCCACGCTCGGGAATCTGCCCTTGCCAGGGAGCCAGGATAGTCCTAAGTCAAAGAGAGGTGGGAAGCCCTTGTAGAAGGGAATTCCAGCTTTTCACCGCCCTCTTCATTGGGGGCTGCTTTTCTGCCCCTGCCAAGACAGAGATGTTCACCCTGCGGTTTAGCAGACAGGGAGAGGAGTCGTGTCGTGGTCACCTCTCCGTGCCTGCCTGGGGAGCGAGGTCCTTCCTGGCCAGCCCTGTGCTGCTCCGCTCGGCTCCTTGCTCTTCCTGGGAGCGCCTTGTTTGCCTTGCAGCTGTTATCAGGCACGCGCGGAGCTGGGATGGCCTCTCCGYGCCCGACCCCACCCTGCCATCCTCCCGAATGACTCCTGGCAGAGGGAACCAGGAGCTGGGAGCAGCAGCCTGAGCAAATAAATGGCAGGATGATGAACCCAGCTGGGGGGGTGCGCACCCATCCCACTGACCTCTGGACGTTTTCACTGCCAAACCGAGAGAAAAAAAGATCTGTTAAGTCATCTTGTGGGAAAAGAGGCTCCAAGGACTGAACACCTTCCTGCTGCTTCCTGCGAGGCAAAGCCCGTAGCAGGTCAGATGTGCTMTGTGCTCCAGTGACTGTTTCAGTTTTCCTTGTAGGCCCTTGGTGCCTGGGGCTGTGTGAACACACAAAAGCGGGCAGGCCAGGCCTTTCACTGCTCCAGTTTATATTGCAATTGTTTTTTAAGATCTCATCCCCAGCGAGGCACTTTGCTTTCAGCCTTCTGCATGGTCTCCTGGCTATTTCCTCAGGGTGGGAATTAGTCCAGTCCTGCCTCTGCAGTGAGCTCATTCCTGTATTGATGCATTCACACATGAAGGCTCTTTGGCTTCTGCAGTCTTATGTCCTCTTTTATTTTAAAATAAATTATGTGACATAAATTACATACTCAGGTAAGATSTGAGCCGCAGTGTTAGGTACCTACTATCTGCCCATCCTGCTGTCGTCATCCCCTCAGTTGTGTTCTTTGTGGTTTAAAGGCTCTCCTGAATTTATGTTGAGCGTTCAGGGAGGTGATGTACTGGAAATGAAGGTGAACAGTATTGGAGATGCCATCTGGGCAGCAATAAACCCTACTGCCCAGGGCTTGCTGTCAAACTGTCAGTGAGATTTATGGCTCTTTAGGGGCCTGGAGATTTTCTGAGCTGCTGCTCAGGGAGCTAATACCAGCTGGGCTCAGGCAGTGATGGAAGAAGAGTCCTAGCCATGGGGAGCTGGCAYATGCTCTCTTCTGTGGACCCTGGGGTGACTCGAGGCGGAGGGACTCAAATCCCACGGAAATCTGGTGTGTAGCAAAGCCTTGGGAGTGCCCAGTGCCAAGGAGAGTGAGAGCCAGCAAGGGAGCTGCTGTTGCCCAGGGGCCATCCTTGCAGTCCCGGCCGGGTCCCACGTCGCCCAGGGGCCAAGCTCGTGGTCCCGGCCGGGTGTGCGGTGTGACGGAGCTGCTTGGGCCTCGCTCCTGAGATGAATACTCCTACTGTTCCTCTGCTTACTTTAGAGAGCTTTCCATCCCTTGAAAGGAGCCCTTGGCACAGAATGTATTTATGAGGGAAACGGGTGTAGGGAGGACAGTTATTTAACAGGAGCTGGTGCTTTTTTCTGGGCAGTTAATCCAGGCACATGCTTGGGACAGACTCCAGCTCTGCTGAGCAGCCAAGCGCTCTGGATCCGCTCGTGGCTGCCAGGGCCCTGGAGCRGCCACTTAAGCTCAGACCAGGCCCGTGGAAGCAAGAAAGCAGAGGTGGGTTTTCTGTGTATGCTCCAGTGCTGTGACAGTCATCTGTTTGGGACCCTCCTAGTCATCACTTCTGTGAGCAGAAGATGTTTCCTATGCAGTGAGAGCACGTTGGCTCATTACCTGATTGAGCTGTATCTGGCTGCACTCTGCATATACCAGATTCACACGATTGGACTTCACAGCTCTTCAAACAAACCAAACTGGACTTTTCCTCGCAGCTTGTTCTGTTGAGGCCACGGCTGCTCAAGCCCAAGGCCGTGTGCCAGGGTGCTGCTTGGTGCTGGMGTTATTTTCCACGGCCCTCATTAATGCCAGTGAAAGCCTTGCTGTTTGCAGTGACCGGGCCCTGCGCAGCTGCTCGACGGCTCCGGGCAGTGCCAGGCATCGGGCTGCCGACTTTGAATGGCCCGTGTGATCTGAGCAGCTCCCTGCTCCTCCCGTGATCGTGTTGTCATGGGCAGGTGTTGCTCAATAGCATGATTATTCTCCCAGTAAACAAGTGAGGGTGCTTTTGGGGTAGCAACAGTGTGGCATGGGGACAAGATCGCTGCTGCGGGCTGCTGTGGGGCTGGCTGGTGTGAAAGCTCGTGAGCTGACCCCCCTGACCAAGCCTGGCTTTGTCCTTCCCTGCTCCTTCTCACCTGGGTAGCTGTTTTCATGTCTTTTGGGTTGCCTCCTAGGAAAGCACGGTTTAGCAAATGCAATTTTTCTGCTACGTTGCTTCTGAGTTCTTTCTAATGTTGGGTAGTGCTGTGCTTTCTGTGTCCAACAACCATAGCATTTACAGTCAAATGACTTTCTGTCTTGTCTAATATCTTCTTTAATCCAGTTTCACTTCTCTGACTTACAGAAATCCATTATAATCACTTCAAAAGTGACATTTCCATGAACTCTATTTTCCTGTTGCCTGCTCCATTAGCATCCCGCTTCCTACCCTGCAAGTAGTTCCCAAAGCTTGTTATATTCTGGTAGAAGCCCAAAAGAAAAGGATAATATCAGTGATACCACTAAAGGAAATCCATGAGAATGAGGAATTTTCAATGAGCTGTTTCGTCAGAGCAGGGCTGTGTTAATGTGTCACTGTTAACATTTTGCCACAGGACACGTCGATTATATTGATGACTCCAATTGGATAAGCTCTAAATTATAGTGGAAACGAGGACTGGAATAGCAATCAGACCAGCGTCACAGTAATACTGTCTGCAAAGAACAGACATTCACTCTGAATACTGCGATTCTTTTGGACAAGAAGAGGGGACAAATCCTTCTCTCAGTCTGGGAGAAAACACCATCCCTGAGGTTTTGTCAGGATGATCCCAGTATTCCAGGTCTGTCCTGGTCAGACCAGGTGATCTGGTCTTGCCTGGCTGTGTTACTTCATACTGAATTATCACCAGTAAACTGTGCCAGAGCGGCAGGTTGGGTTGTAAGCCCCATGTCTTTATGGGAAGATCATAGAGCAGCTCTGATATTCTTGCCCCTAGTGCAAGGCAGAGCGGGGCTGTGGAACACGGGGCAGTGCTGGGAGGGCTCCGTGTGCCGAGAGCAGCTCCGAAGCTCTCCCTGGTCGTGGCTGGGCCCAACAGCAGCCCTGCTTGCCATGCTGGCCTCCCAGCTTGTCTGCAGGTTCTGGGTGGACCGAGGAGCTGATGCCTTCATCTGGCCTGTGCTGCTCTTGTAGAGGTGAAAGACCATGGATGAAACATCAGCTTTTCCACAGAGGTTGTCGTGGAATGTAGTCATTTTAAAGGCAAATGTCTTAGGCAGTTGATGTGCAGTAATACCAATTTAAGGCCAGCTTTTGTTGTTGTTGTAGTATTTTTTTTAAATAGGAATGAAAGCGCTTAGGTCCTTTGAAGTTGAGAGGAGCAGAGCACCCCATATATTTACAGATCTTGCCCCGGGCAAGGCGCGTGCCCTGTCCTCCGCCACGGCTGCTCCCACTGGCTTGCAGTGCTGGGCAGCACAAGCTCATGCACCCCGTACCAGGCTCCTCATTGCCTCTCATGTGCTGCGTTCCATGGATTATGTCCAGGAAAGGGATTGGCAGAGGAAAATAGCTAGGAAAATACTGTTAGAGGCAGATCCTAAGCAGCTCTGAATGACCCTTTCATCCTTGCATTGGAATTCAGCAGGAGCCATAGAAATAGAAACTGTGAAACTGACTTTGAAGGGATCATGTCCTCCATACATCTGGAGGAGGGAAGTGTATTTTGTGGCGGCTCTGTTATGCTGCTTGCAGAAGACTGCTCTTCTCTTCTGTTTGTTTTTCGTTGAATGCCTATATGAACGTTTCCYGGGGCGGTCTCTGTGCTGGACATGGGCTGCTGGCACAGGGCAGGTCCCAGCGCTACCTCCAGGCCCGCTGGACACCTCGATGGCCACAGGAGAGTGAGCCCAGGGGTCTGAAAGGGAGGACTGTGTGAAGGCTATGGGTCGTGTTGTGGGGAACGAGGTGTAGATGCCAGGAGCTCTGGGTGTCCTCTCTTCTCAACACCCTGGTATGCCTGGAGGGGAGAACCCAGCTTGGTCACACCTTGGTCTCTTTGTTGCAACCGAAACTTTTGCAGCGATCTTTGTTAGAGACCTTGCTTGGAGGAGATGCTTTGTTGTGAATTAGTTTTCTTTCATCTCCTCCCACCTTATTTCTTTTGCAAACTGTCCTCTTTATCCTCCTCCAAACTCTTCCTTAAACCCTTCCTGTGCATACTTGGCATCACGCTAGCTCTGCTGCCTTCCGGCTAACCTGGTGCCTGCTCATTTTCTTGCGTACTTCTGCTCCCCAGTCCTGTGGGGCTGGGCTGTCCCTTGTGCTCTGGCTGGCTCAGCACCTCACAGGTGGGATGTCCTCCAGGGAACATGAAGCTGGCTGCAATCTACTCCCCGGGCAGCAGTGCCTGACGCGAAGCTGATGCTCCTGTGTCCTGCACGCCTGTGTCTGCTTCCCTTAGACTTACTGTAGGACTGGAATCTCACACAGGTTTTGCTATTGCAGATCTCTTGCCTATGTTGATAATTGTGGCCTTTAATGCCTGGTTGAACCCTGCCGTTTCTACACGTGCGCGTGACATCAAGGCTAGCAAGGCAAAGTGAAGGAGAAGAGGAGCAGAGAAGCTCTTTGCTGCAGCGAGGACGTCTGTCTTGACTGGATCCCTGCAGTTTGGGAGTGGGCRCTTTCACCTTTAAAATCCAACTCTAAGACTCTTGCATAAACAATGAAATAGGACCTGCCCCAAGGGGAACAGTCTGCATAGTTAAATCTTAGTATTACTGGAATAGGAAAATAAAACCTTCATCATGCCCAGGGCATGGATGGCGTTACGTCTGTGGGATTCCTTTGCATGGAGCCAGCCTGCCTTGYCTGGGAAGAGGGATTTTTCTGGAATTAGGTTAATGTCTTTCTGTAARTTCATAGCATCTCTTTCACACGCTCAAGTCCTGCTGTCCATAATGTTCAGCAGACCCTCAGTGGACCTTTCCAGCCTGTAATTTTGGGGAAATACAAGGTGTGTTTACCTACATCTTGTCTGCGAGTTCCTTAAACGTGGTACAGTCCGATTCCTACTAAGCTGTGCTGAGCAAAGCTTTTGCCTCCAGTCTGAGCAACTTTTGTCTTTAGCTGAATAAGTGACAAAAAAAATGGAAAGAAAAAGCAAAACGAGTTTGTAAAGGCTCTGTGGGAACATTAGGAAATGTCTGCCCTCGCGTGCAGGATTAACCTGTACAGCAATTTGGTAGATAAAATGACTGCTCATTCCTGCACGCTTGGAGCAGCTGAGCGCTGGGAGTTGAGAAGCTTGTAGGAAGCAGAGGGTCTCTGGAAAGTGTTGGTGGGTTGTCTGGGACCAAAAGGGGCTCTGGGAGGCACAGGGTGTCTGGGAGCAGGGAGAGGAGCATGTTTCTTTTGAGCGCCTTCCAGCCAGGGCCCTTGAGCACTGGAGCCAGGGTGGGCACAGGTTTCTGTGAAATTCTCCTCACTTCTGTTTTGGAGGTGGCAGAAATGGAGCCCAGGGCAAAACCCCTGTGCTGTGCTGTCTGGAGGCTCTCAGGACTGTGACTCCCAGGGACATGCAGTGCCTTGCTGAAGGAGCCGYGCCGCACCTCTGTGGCTCCCTCACACACAAACTGCAGCTGCCCGGGGGCACTTGAGCCCCAGGAGTCCCTTTAGCCCAGGTGTTCAGCACCAGCCTGTGCCTTCCTGACCAGTCTGTCCCAGACAGTGCTCTGCTGTTGTGAGCTGGCAGCACTGCACGGAGGATGACTGGGGTGCCTTGTCTCCCCGTCACAGTAACTCATCTACTGGACCTTTTTTTTCTCTCAGGCTGCTCTGCATGTCGATGGCATCTTAGCGAGGTGTGAGGCCACAAACGGCAGAAAGAAGATGCTGGGAGTGCAGCCAGGTGAGAGCAGCCTGCTGCTTCGTGCACCAAAATGTGTTGACCTCACAGAGTGTTTATCCCTAGTCCATGTGCAAAGGAGCCTCCTGTACAGCTTGGCTCTCTGTGGCTAGAGGCAGGATATGGAAGAGAGGCTTCTTTCTCTGGTGTCACTGCTTCTAGAAGGGCAGAAGCCCACAACTGCTTGCCACTGCAATGGGTGACTGGGAATTCTGGAAGAGACAGAYGAAGCCTCAATGTCTCTTTTTTAACTTAGAACAAAATCTGGGATGAGAGGAAAAATCCATGGCCATGCAGAAGGGAGCTGTTGGTCAGTGATKTATCTTGGCTGTTACTGCTTGAGACTCTTTTGGACGCTGTGGTCAGTTTAGAGCTTCTAGGAATGAGACACTGATTCATCTGTGGTCAGCGTATTTTTAAAGTGATGCCACTAAGCTGTCAGTCTGGCTTTTCCTGGCCAAGCGTGGCCTTTGCAAGGCTCTTTTCTCAGGATTCCCTTGTGCTGCTGACCTGAATTTCTGTCTTCCTTGCTCAGTGCAGTTCTGCTGCTGTGCTGAGTGAGTGCCTCCTGATCTCATGTGAGGAGCAGATCCTGCARTCATGTTGACCAGAGGTGGAGGCCCCGCTCGCACTGGTGGCGTCTTTCCTTGCASTCCTGACAGCAGCACAGACACCACTGCTGACTCTCCAGAGGCGTGTGGTAATTTCACAGCCTGCACTACATCCTCAACTGTCAGTGGCTCTTTTAAAGCTCATGCTGTGACAACAGATTTGTTGATCACTCCCTGCATTCACAGCAGAGACCTGTTCTGAGGGCAGGATTGAACACACAGTCTGCGCACGGGTGCTGCAGGGACAGGGCTGTGCTAGAGAAGCCGACCGGCTATGCTCAGAGTCCTGGGCATGGCGTTAGTGACCGGTGCAAATTGCTTCAAACGCTGCGTGTGGGAGGAGAGGGAGGGCTGGGCTGCTGCCCTGCAGGGCTTGAGAGCCAGCAGCATGGCTGAGTTGGGGTGACAGCGCCAGGCCGTGGCTGCTGCCTCTGCTCTGCTCTGCTCTCCTGGGCTACGGGCACTGGCAACAGGCACGGCCCGAGCAGCTTGTGCCAYGTTGGCTCAGTGCAGTGCCCACCAGGCTTGTCCTGCAGGGAAGGCAGGAGCGGGGAACRCTCCGATGGCAGTCAAAGGGGAGGTGGAGATTAATGAAGTGTTGAGCTCCTGATGGGGAACATGCTCTGTCGCTTTGGGTTTCCCTCCCCGCCCATCCCACGCTTTTTAATATGTGGCACAGTCTTGCGAGCAGCTTGGGAAAGGAAGTGATTGCAGACGGGGGGTGACCTCATCCGTCTGCAGCAATAAGTCGCAGCAGGGTCTGGCACTTCGGTCACCACTTCACTGCCGTTTCAGCAGYGCAGGCCAGAGCCGTGCTGGGAGCAGAGCCCGCTGCTCCCTGTGCAGCACGAGTGCTGTGAAACAGCCCCCTGTGTCTGCGTGGGCAGGGGGTGCTGACCGTGGCGCTGCCGGCACAGGGRGTGTGAGTGAGCAAGAGGGAAGTGGGCTCTGCTGCAGGGTGTTGCATCTGTCTGTTCTCATCTTTCTACATGCTGTGGGCACTGAGGTGAGTGGCAACAAAGGYRAAGTGGCGTCCAAAAGAAAAGACTYGAGGCTTTTCTAGATGTTAGCTAGGCCGGCCGCTTCCATGGATAGCAGGTCRGGCACATCCTGCAGGGTACTGTGCTCTGCCCAGCTGGCAGAATTGCCCACTTCTCTCTGGGCCTGGTGCCCAAGGCCAGGAAGGTGCTGAGGTGTCTGCATGGAGGAGCTACTGCTGGGATCTTCATGACTCAACACACTGTGAATCCCTAGAGAGGGGTCAGAGCCCTCTGAGAGGCTCCCTAGGAGAGGAGATGTGAGTGAGAGCACTGAGGACCTGSTGGTGTCAGCTCCAGGCCAAGGCAGTGCTGGCTTGCTCAGGACAGCACAGACAGCCACTGCTTAGAGCAAGTCACAGAGAACCTTCCTTCCTGACACGGCAAAGGGCCCTTCCTCCTACTCCCTTGATGACTGCTGCTCTGAAGTGGCCAAGGTTTTCCCTTGCATAGTTGGCCTGTGCAGTCCTTGGATGTGCTGGTGTTTAGCAAGTCCAACTCCACCCTGACTGCTAGAGCTGGTCAGCCAAGTGCAGGCAGCTCTGAGCTTCAGTAAATAGCATGGGCTTCTGTAGAAACCGCCTCCAAGGTCCATCTTGCAGCTCCTTGGCTAAGTTCAGGTGCTTCCCTGAACCAGTTTTCTSACTGGAGCCCAAGGCTGAAGAGATGCTGGGCCAGGCTGTTGCTGGGAATGTACAAAGAGCCTTTTCTAGTGCTCCTGGGGCTGTGAGACTATGGGAGAAACTCCCCCTAGCTGGGCAGGGAGCTCTGAGACTGAGGGAATCTGCTCTTCTCTTGGCCTCATCTCAGGTTCTATCAAGATTTGTGGGTGGAGATGAACCGTCCCTGTGCAGCAGTGGTGGGAGGGAATTTAGCCCTTCTCAGGATCTAGCAAGACTTGCCCCTCCTGGCAATCTCTGTTCTGCTGGAACCCGGGGCAGAGTTTGCGGCCCCGTTCTGCTCCCTCGGGCCTGGCGCTCGTATGTGGTGGGGTGATCAGAGAGTGCAGGGGCTGTGCAGCTCATGTCCTCCTCGTCCCCTCTGCTCGGCCTCCCACTGATGCCGCGGGMTCCATGCAGGGAGCAGGGCTAGCTGAGCGGCATGGGAGCGCTGCCCTGGCCCGAGAAGGGGCTCGGTCAGCAGCCCCAGGGGAGGCCCACGCTGCTCTTGGTGCTGGGGACGCACAGGGCCAGTGCTCGCTGCTTGGCAGCGCTCAAGCCCTTGGCAGCCCCCTGCCRTCTGTGGCCTCCTGTGTTCAAGCTCCAGCAGCATCCCAGAAAGGAGCCATTGAGCCCAGGGCCCTGCCTGCTGCCRCAGTCAGTAGGGCACAATAAAGAAGACGTGTCTGGGCGGCCGGCTGGGTAAGTCTCGTGTCGGGAACAAATCAGCCTTTGTAGCCGGTGGTGCCTTCAGTTTGTCAGCTCTGGAGCTGGGTGCTAACACCGGGCTCCGTGCCCAGCCCTCCTGCAGTTTAGGGCTGCCGGCAGCCTGCCGCAYGCTCGGCAGCCCTGGGGCTTAGCGGCACGTCCCAACTCACTGTGCCTGCTGGGATGAGCAGGGGCAGGAGGCAGGAGTCTCCTGACCTCTCAAGTCCTGTCCTGGCTGCTGTGACAGTTGGCAGCCTGGCTGCTTYGTGCCGTGCGTGGCCTTGAAGCAGTGCGTGTACGGGCTGTGTTGCTTATTACACATAATAGGAGCAGCTCCAGGGCGACCAGGACCAGGATGGAAATGTCACTTTATCCAAGGCTTTGAAGAGAAGCATCTCTTGGGAAGAGCTTGGCAGAATGGGGCTGAGGGCGGTTGCCTGCTGATATGTAACTGCAAAGCAGCCTTTCTAGAGAAGAGAGGGACGTTCCTGTGCTTGGGATGCAGCACAGGAGGGTGTGCTTTGGAGAACAGTCCTTCCAGGCTCTTGAGGATGGACCAAGGGTCCCCCGAGTTCCTCTCTCTGCTGGCTGCTCTCCCATCATGGGCTGCCACCCCAGTGCAGAGAGCTCAACGAGGACGGCCCAGCCTGCAGGAGGGGCCTGCCAGCAGATTCAGAGCTGCACTTGCCCCAGCAGTATGGCTGGTGCTGGGATTTGACAGCCTAACTGTGAGCAGAGAAGCCAGCAACGATGTTGATGCAGTTAGATCATGCTGGCAAAGATCCCCTCCCTGCAGTCATGCAGCGTGTACCACATTCTTGTTCTGTGGCCCTTGTGTCCTGCTGCTCTGTCGTGGTTTGCTGTTCCTTTAATGTTTTCCTTGAGGTGTCTCCCAACACTCATTTTGTCTTACCAAAGAGCCCTGTCATCCAGGAGGACTCTGCTGAGCAGAACTGCTCTTTGAGCTGCCTCCAAGCTCAAAGAGAGACTGTGGAGACTTTGGTGTGGAGGAACGGAGGGCATCGTGCAGGTTCTGCTGCACTCTGCYGCGGCTGCCACGCCGTTGCAGGCGCTCCCAGCTCTGCACGTGTCTTTGCTCCACAGCCTTACTCAAAGAGCTGCTGATTTTTAATGAAGGAGCTCTCCTCAGAGAGGCTGTCTGGATCCCTGCCTTCAAAGATCCAGACATTTCCTTGAATAGGCATTTCCTTTCTGTGGCACTGGGAATTTCCTGATGCTCCTGGTAGGACAGCAACCACTAAACTTACAATTTTTTAGCTAGTTCTAAATGTTCATCCTAATCCAGAGTCTTTGTCGCTTACCAGTGAGCCTCCACTCGGTCAGTGTGCTGATAACCACTGGATGTAGAAGTGCCATGAATGGGGGAAATCTGACAAAGAGGGGTAAGAGAGAAAGGGAGATGGTCTGTGGGCCTGGCTGTCAGTGAGATCTTGTCTATGAAGGGGTCTCCAGCCTTTCCAAAGGAAAAGATGACCGAGATGAATTGTAGGGCCTCAGAGGGYGGGTTTAGAGGAGCATAAGCTCTTTCCTGGCCTTGAAAAAGCATTCTGTTTACTCAAAGAGGAAGGAGCAACTACAGGGTAAGTGTAATTACTGAACCCAACTCACCAAAAGTTGAGCAACTTTTTTTTTTTTTTTTTTTCCAAAGCATGAAATCTCTTGTTAAGCAAGAGAGCTGGTTTCCCTTCTCAAGCAAGTGCAACAAGTGAAGTGAGGAGGCAGAGTCCTGCTGTAGCTCTGCTGCCAGATAGGGCAGGTGATTTCCTTAACCCACTCCGCACAGTTCACCCCCTTTTCTCTCCTCCTTCTTGCTGCTACAGTTTCCAGAAATAGCCAAGACATCCTGTGCCACACAGTGCTGCTTTGATCTGCCCTGTGTGCTCTGTGCTTTATTGGTGGCTGGGCCAGATGCAGACACCACAGGCACCTCGCTTGCCCCTTCTTAGGATGGCTGATACGTGGTWGGCCCAAGTAATGTGCATAAGAACAGACACGTGAGAAAGGAGTCACAGTATAGATTGTGCAGCGTGAGTGCTGAAGGACCGTGATGTCGAAAGGGAGAGGCTCTAGTAGCTGTTAATTTGGGGATCCCAGCTCATGAGCAGCAGATWCCTTTTGGCCATGCAAAAGGCAGACCCAAATGAGGTGGGAGAGGTTTGGAGAACTCTCTCTGTTGTGGTGCCCTGCAGAGCAGTGAGTAGTTCGGTGCAGTTGTGCTGTCTGCAGGGAGCACGTTCTCCATGCCCACGGGGAAGTGTCCTGTGGGTGGATGTATGAAGGAGCTTGAAAGCAAAACCAAGCCGGGGAGCGCTGTCTGCCTCCCAGGTGTGCACTTTGCACAGAGGGGAGGTACTAGGTTGCTCTGGGGAGAGCAAGTTGAGAGCAAGTCTGTCCCAAGCGGGTGGCTGTTCAGTCCCCATGTGCTCAGGAGAACAAAGTCTCTGCAGAGCCCTTTGCTCTGTGGCTGCTTCTGTGAGCCAGCACGTAAATGGAAACAGATGGCGTCATCTCAGCGGTTGGTAAGAATCCCTCTCGGTTGCAGGTCTGCTAATGAAGTCTTGAGGCTTCTAACAGAGTTTGGAGCTGGACAGCGTGCGCTGAGGCCCCTGTGCCGACAGCCTTGGCTGCTTTCCTGCGGGTGCAGGCCGCTGTTCCCGGCGGGCGAGCCGACCTCCCACCCTGTCAAGCAGAGCTGCTTCYCTCCCCTCAGCTTGGTGCTCAGACACTGACGTGTGGCACCCACCCTGCTGCTGCCCCAGGCGAGGAGGAGGCRGCACTGGCCCACGGTGAGCAGTGTCCCACATGCTCCCCAAAGCCCTGTCTGCTTCCAGGTGGCTGCCGAGCACCCTGCACCAGGGCTAGTGGAAGAGGGAGGTGGCCCACAGCTCGCTGGTGACCCACTGTTTGATGCTGAGCAGCAGCGATTGAGTTTGTTCATTTGGGAACCACAGAGTCATCAGGAGCTGTCWGTGTCCGTTGGTCTCAGTAAATAATCCATATGGGCATCCTTACTACGAGCTGCAGAGCTTTGCCTACACAGCTGTGCTGTGGAAGGGCTTGGATGCACTCTGGTACTCAGCAGTCTCTTCCAAGACCCTGAGCCACAGAGTCCCTTCCCCCTGCTTTGCTATAAACTCAGACTATCAGTTTTTGCTCTTTCCTTGCTGGTCAGCAGCTCTGGTAAGAGGAAGCAGTCAGTGACTGCTCAGTGCTGTTGCTCTCAAGCTTGGAAGAAACTTTGCTTAAATTCCCTTTGACAGACAGCATGATTTGAGTTATATTTTCAGTGACTTGAAGTTTTCTGCCATCGTCGCAGCATTTAACAGTGCAAACCGCCAGTGAYGCTGCCGGGCATGGGGAGGTGGTGATGCGAGCACAGAGATGTAGCCTGGAGCAGCGCTTGCTGGGGCAGCACAGCGGGGAGGAGGGGAGAGAAGAGCATCACARAGCATCTTCTGCCCCCCTCTCTGATTAGTCTGAAGAATCCTCCCCAGCCATGGCCTTGCTGGTCATGCTGGTAGCATCCRTGGAGCCAGTGTGAATGCTGGGGTCTCTCTGGATGGTTCTGGGTTCCTTCGCTGTCCTGGCAGCACAGAGAGGCAGCTTCTGTGTGCTGATCTCCTCAGACCTCATGGCTGTTTAGTCTCTCACCATTTTTTTTCCTCCAGGAGAGTGTGAGAGCATCTCGCACTACTGCTGCTAATGGGTGCTTTTTGTAGGCCCTACTTGAGAGGAATASCTAGAACCACTGCTCATAAATTGAGGTGTACTCCAGCCCCACTGTAGCCGATTGCTTTTTTTCTGCCGATTAGTTTATTACTGCTAATTGCCAACAACATCACACTCATTTTCTGTGTCACTTGTAAGAGAAGGGACAGGGTGGCAGATGTAGGAGGGAAAGTAGTGTTTGCCAGGCTGGAAAGGACAAATGCTTCACAAATGCTGCCTCCCAAATTGCCCAGACTGCTGGAACAGGCGCTGCAGGTCTCTGCTGTTGATGTCGGAAGGAGAGCAATGCTTGGGAGGAGGGAAGCAGAATTCCCCTCACTAATGCTGCCGGCTTGTGCAGGGCTGCCGGAGGAAGCAGGAAACAGAGGGGGAACCCAGTTCCCTAYGTGCAGCGAGGGCTGCTCCTGACGCCAGGCCCAGCCAGGGCAGATGCGGCAGGGCAGCGAGGCTGGGATGGCAGCACTGGCACTGAGGTGCCCTTGGCAGGGCACACGGACAAGTGCAGAGGTGTGAGGAGCTGGTGCAGCCCCAGAGCGCGTGGCCGCATTAGTCTGCATCCAGCTCTGCCACGGTGCTGTGAGGAACGGAGACCATCGCCTGCTGGTCCTCTCCCAGCATTGAAGGTTACTTTAAATCACTGCCTTTTTTTCCCTTTGCTAATGGAATTAATGATGCAGTGAGCTAAGAGCAGCTTGTTCTCTCCTGTGGGCATCAGCTACTCCTAAAGTTATGTTAATTGTAGCTGGGAGCCCTAGACAGGAGCTGGGAAGTTTCCCAAGRCACTTGGCTCATGTTCTGCAAACAGTGTTTTCAGGAGCCTGCTGGGAGGACAGCATGGTTAAAAAGGCCTCCTTGCAGAGCTGGAAGTATCCACAATGTGGGCATGTCGGGCACAAACCGGACCCCTTTTCCAGCCGATTTGAGCAGTGTGCGGTGCCTTTGCAGGGGTGGTACCGCAGCCTCGGCTGTCGCACCCAGCGATGCCCTCAGCGCATCCGCTGCTCCCGCAGGCGCGAGTGTCTCGCGATGCCCAAGGCCGAGGTGTCCTCTCTGGGCCAGGATGCAGCCTCTCTGGTAGACAGGCCTGATCCTGCATCCCTTACTCATGTGAGCAGTTGTCTCTGCTTGAATGGGCTACTCGGTGAGTAAGGAGCGCAGGACTGGGACCACTACCTGAAATTTTAAGGTGAACCTTCTCTAGGSTCATGCATGTTCATACATATCAAAAGGCTCCAGAACTGCTGATGCTTTTTTCATTTAGAGGGAGAATGTGAAAACTGGAGCAGCAGTGGCCCTTTTGYTTCCGAGGATAAATCACCATTATTTCTCCACCCTCTGTCTCCCAGCCCAGCCAACTTCCATGCCATGGGACAACGTGTATCTGTTTCTCTCCCAAATGTGCCTGCTCCTGGCTTTCCAGGGCTGGCTCAGCTGTACCCGGTCTCTGTTTATTCTGGCTGTAAATTTGAGATTAGACAGAAGGAGTCTGCTTAATCCTGCTTTGTGCTGCAGGGCTGATGGAAGGTGTGGAGGGAAAGATGAGCCATGGTGAGACCCATGCGTGGCCTGGGTTCCCCTGCCGCCTTTGGAAGCCTCTCTCCTTTGCTAGGGGTGGATGCGGGGGCACAGAGGCTCCTCTGCGCGAGGCTGTGGTGTGAGCGCTGTGGGGTTGGGCTGCACCTCGGTTTCTGGCTGTGCTTGGCTGGGCAGAGCCGCTGCCGGAGCTCCCTGCTAGAGCAACGCAGCACCCGCCTTCCGCGGGCCGGCTTCTCCCTCGCGTGGAGCGCAGTGGTACCGCACGGGGCAGCTCCTCTGGAAGCTGCTTTTCCTGTGCTGCTGATGAGGGTTAAAAACAACTGCTTTTGTGGAGAAGCTTTTGAGGAGAATTCTGCTTGGTTTGATATATTGCAAATTACCCTAAATGGTGAACTGTGGAGCAGGGTRGGACAGGACAGGAGCTGGGCATATGCTGCAGAGAGATCTGCAAATTTGAAAAAGTGGGAGGCAATTTGTGACCATTGGTCCTCGCTCTGAGCTGGAAGTTGAGGCACTCGCTGACTCCAACGGAGCCTCTTGGGGAGAGTGAAGTCCTTGGAGTGGGTGCAGGCAGAGTTTTAGAATGCAGCTTGATGGGGTTGTGGAGAGAATGTGGCAGAACAGCTGTGATCCTTGAGTGGAAATTAAATATTGACCTGTGAAGCAAGTAAAGGAAAARAAGACAGGAGATTTGATTGCTGAGTTGGTTGCGCCCGTGGCACAGTATGTACAGCATGTTATCCCTCCTGGGCAATCTCTGCAGTTGTCATCTGGTTTCCTGCCTTCTCCTGAGCGTTGCTGGGTGAMGCCTGGATAACATCAGAGCTCTGACACTCCCAGGAACCACTGGGAGAAACCACCTGGCATTTGAGCCTTGCTCACATGTTCAAGGTTAAATCATCAGGGTTTAGACCAGCAAGGGGTGTTCTCTCAGGCCAAGTCAGCAGGAACTTCAAGGTGAGTATGCTGCTCTCTTGGGGATGTACCCACGAGTGTCCAGACCTGGTGATGTCCTTGAGGTTTTTCTGCCCAAGGTTAGCAGTAAGAGTCCCTGCCCTGGGAGAGGGTAAGGGAGGACCCAAGCTCTGCTCTGACCCTGGCTGAGGACGGCCCTCCTGCCCAGGATCCTGCTCCCATTCGACTTGAACAAGCAGCTTCTCTGGAGCTGCCCTTCACGTCTTGGTAGAGAGCAGGCAGGAGTTGAATTTCCCTTCTGTGGGGAAWTCTGAAAATAGCTTTGTCTGCTTCAGAGGAAAAAGCTTGAATGCTGTCACAACATGGYTGTGATGACCTTCCTCTGAGTTGGAGGACCCCGGCTCCCTGCATGCTGGTGCTTCCGCCACTCCCCTTTCCTGGTAGCTTCAGGTGGGGTGGGATCGCTCCTCTTGCCCAAGCCACTGGCTTTAGCTCCGTTCTGCTCCTCGCTGCTGCTCCCGGCAGCGAAGCAGAGGAGTGGGCTGCTGCTTGCCGTGGACTCGCATCACTGTCAGCAGTGACAGCGCGTTGCYGAGAGGCTGCAAGACGTGTCTGTACCCATCCAGTGACGTCAGGACTGTGACCCCCGGTCTGTGTCGTGCCGGGGTAGCTCAGCAAGGCCAGCTTCGCTCAGCCACAGCATGGCTGATGCAGGAGGCCGAGCTTGGAGGCTGCTGGGATGCAGCAATGGGAGTTGAGGGTGCCGGGAGGAAGCATTGGGCTCCGGGTGTTGTGCTGGAGCCTGGCTAGCACTGCGCAACTTCAGCCAAGGCCAGAATTTCCCCTCCCTGCCGCCAGCCCCACGTGTGAGCTGCGCCGTTGTGTCCTCGCGTTGCTTTGTCTGCGTTTGCCAAGGCCTCCACGCCCTGAGCTGCACTCCATGAGGCCATCACTGCCCACCACGGCCCGGGCGCTGTGCATTCCTCTCTCATGGGGCACCACTACCAGCCTTGATGGCCGCGTGACCCCGCGCCTGCCGCTGCTCAGGGCCCCCAGAGAAGCGTGGCTGCCCGGCTCCAAGTGCCAGGGCCTCCGCCTGCTCCCATCAACTGCTCCCTGCGGAATTTTGCCTTTTGTGAGTCTAAAAGAACAAATAAGGTGCTTTATCTCCTCTGTTCAGAGCCCTTCTCCAGTGCTGCAGACTAGAAGTTACCTTTAGCAAAGGGGGAGCAGGATGTCCCCACCACTGCTGCCTGTAGCTGCAGCTCTGCCCCCACACGCTGCACCCTGCCCAGCAGAGGCAGCTCCTGGGGCCACACGCAACTCCCTGTGGGCTCACTGAGGACAGGAGGGTTTGCAGGGGTGCAGGGCTGTGCTCTGGAGCTGCCCTGGCTCCTTGACCAGGGAGCAGCTGCTGGAGGTGATGGGAATGCGGAGGGCTCGGGCTGTGCCACCCCGCACAGCATTTGAGCTGTCCTCTGTGCTACTTTTCCTCAGTTAAGATGTTGTACATTAGATGTCTTGTTGGAGGAACAAGTTGGGCATTTTCAGCTTCTRTGTGGAAAAGGAGGAGTAATTGGAAAGGACAGAGGTAAAATTAGCTTTGATTTGGCTGCTTCTGGAGAGCTGGCATATGGGCTTACCTGAGCTAGCTGCTCAGTGTGTGTCGTGCAGCACATGCAAGCAGCACAAGCACCTCCCCTTGGCCCATCCAGGCAAGAAAAAAARCCAAGAGAAACTTGTGTAGCTTCTTGCCCTGAGAGGAGCCCCTCCAGGAGGGCAGAAGAGGCTGCAGTCAGCACCCAGCTGCCACTTGCCTTAAGCTGCAGTTGTGGCCTTGCAGTGCAGACCATGCAGATCTGCAGTCAAGGCCTGTCCTTTGCAGGGCTTTCCCTGAGCTGCTCTCCACATTCCCAGGCGTGRCCTCCTAGCTGGAGTTCTCCCTGGCTGCCCATCCTGAGACTGTGTATGATGTGTGCGAGTCCAGCGCGCCCAAGACAGTAGCTGCTTGTTCCTGTCTGCGCAGTCAGCACGGCTCCTGGGGCCATGATCAACACTGTGGTTTTGCTGCAACCAAGTCGTTATGGGCTTCGTTGGCGATCCCAGCTCGGAAAAATRCTCTGATTTGTTACAGTGGGTTCATGTGGACCCAGCACGTCTCCCCATGCCCAGGCTGATGCTTGTGGTTTGTGGCCATGTGGCCTGTGGCCTTATGACAAGGGTTTACTAAGCTGCGAAAATTTGTGGAGGGTGGGCAGCTATTGTGGCTTTTGGTATGGAAGGGTTGGTGAAACCTCTGCATTATCTCASATATGTTTTGATGCATCTCCTGCATGCCCAAAGCTGTTGCCTTGCAGCCCAGTRTAGACAGCATTGGACCTTCATTGCTCCTGAGTTAGTACAAGCTGCAGGCCCCAATCTGGGAGTGATTCTCCTTGTGAACCTACGAATAAAAAGCAGCATCATGAACGTGTCCTGACTCACCACTGAACTAGGAGGATGCCATAAGTGTCGTCAGCCCCTGAGGAATAGAGCAGAGCAGGGAAAGGCAGTCGACAAGGGGGCGAAAGTTGTGCACACTTTCCTTCCTCCTCCTGCGTGCGTCACTGCGGGGCCTGGGCACCACGGCTGGGGTTTGCAGCCCAGTGACTGGTCAGCTTGCTGGGACCTTCTCTTTGCTTGCAAGTATCCAGTGATAGTCGCTTGGGTGATGCTGTGTTCCGAGAGTGGTGAGTGCCACTCTCCCTGCCATGCTGGGAGACATCATCTGGGCCTTAGCTTGGCTGCTAAGCCCAGAGATGAATGGGAGCAAAACCTAACGGGGGTAATGTCAAGGTGATACTGGCAGAGCGGGAAAATGGTTTTGTGCCTGTAGTTTCAGCTGCCATATGGAGAGAGTTCCTGCCCTAGGAGTGTTTCCCTGCTCTCATGCTTGTTTTTATCAGTCACTAGGRATCTACAACTTCTGTGTTCACCTTCCATCAGCTTCTACTTAGATGGTCTCTTGAGTTGCTCCAAGAGACCTGTGGTTCATACAGCTGTGACAGGAGATGTGGCTGGGAGAGGGGCAGGAGCACAGCAGGAATCCGTGTCCTTCCCTGCGCGCAGGCAGGGATGYGCTTGGCAGCCGCGTGCCCAGATGCAGGTTCATCTTGCACCACTGTTGTTGACATCTTATGACTTGTTATATGTGCCAAGATATTAAACCCCTAGCTTCTAGAATTCAATGGTTGTATGAGATTATCAGCTTTTCTTTGTTTCATGTGAATTAGTTTTCAGTTTCTATGGCTGCATAGAAAAGCTGCAAAGTAGGCCTTATAAGCATCCCAAATGTGAAATCTAAATGATTTCTGCGTTAACGCCAAGCTCTTGCTGGGAGGGGTGCTTGTGCTTGATAAAAACATGAATGTTTCTTTATTTTGGACTGCCCTCACAGTCAGAAAGGCTTCCACCACAGAATAACTGTAAGGCCCAGAACACGTCAGCAGCCTTGTCCAAGCAGACTCCAAAGGAGCCTGTGCTGGGCAACAGAGAGAGAGCTGCCCCTGGGCAGACTGACCCCCTTTGGCCAGGATTGCAACCTGGGCTTGGGTTTGGATGCAGCTTTTGGAACTGCTYGGTCCTTCAGGCACTCAGGCAGGAGCAGTGTGCAGTGCCCGGAACGGGCCTCCTCGCAGCCCACCTCCCTCCTGGCTGCCTGGGAAAGGCCCGCGAGGAGCCGCCCGCGGAGCTGGGAGCCGGGGGCTGCGGTGCCGCAGGCTGCAGCCGCGGTGCGGGCGGGAGGCCGGGGCAGCTGCTGGAGCGGCGCGCTCGCCCCTGCCGCGGCTCGCAGGGCGCGTGTGCGCGCGTGGGCGGGGGGGCTGCCGCCTGCCTTCAGCCACGGCTGGGAGGGAACACATGGGCCGGGATTTTTTTTCCTCTTGGCCCGCGGTGGCCGCCTGTCCCGCCGGCCGCGGTTATGGATTCGATCATTATTCAGGAGCGGTTAGTGGAGAAGCTGCTTTCTCCCCGGACACAGGCACAGCGAAGCCACCCGGGCAAGCTGAAGGTACCGGCTGTATTTATAGCTTGGCGCGAGCCGGGGCGCAGCAAGGACGGGAGCGGGGAGGATGGTGCCCGAGCAGACGCAGTACGAGACCCTGCAGGAGGAGCAGGGGGGCGGAAGGAAGCTGGTAAGGGGGAGCGGGCAGGGGCAGAAGGGCCCCCGGGTCAGTGTGGGTGGGCGGCCGCCTCCATGGCATGGGCATGGGGACCCGTGACGTTGTCGGGCGGCTGCTTCGTGCGGTGCTTCTTTGGGCTGAATGTGCGTGCTTGGGGAGCTGGTGCTGCGTGCGCGCCCTGGCCCCGTCTGCTCCGTATTAGTGGGTTAGGGCTGTGTTTTCCTAGGCTGTTTTCTTCCTGCTGCAGCAGATGCTGGGGGGGGGCGAGCGGCTTTGCTGCTGCTCCCATCTCAGCCCTGGGTGTGAGGGGCAGATGGATACAAGGAGATGCCCCAGGGCTGTTTGTGTCGGGAGCCCTTGGGGTGCTCTGAAAACGAAGAAGTGAGAGCAGAGGGGCTGCCTGTGCCCGGGGCCGGGCCGTGCACGCGCGGATGTGGCGGCCTCGCCGGGCCGGAGGGCTCAGCTGGAGGAAGGGCGGCCGGCGAGGGGCTACCCCTTGCTCTGGCGCCTGCCACAATTAGAGAGCCCTGAGCAATTAGGGGATGCTGCGAGCCAGCAAATGGCTGCAGCTGGCAGGCGAGGGGCATCCTGCTGCTTGCGTGTTCAGGGGAAGTGAAGCAGCGGATACAGGAAACATTTGGGGCCCTAGGTTTGGGTCAGGCACAAGCATCCCAACAAAAGCTCCATCCCTTCTTGGTTTGCTGCAGACCGGGGCTGGAGGTCCCCCTTTGTTTTTTTGTGGCCTCACAGTGTATCATTTTGACCCTTTTGAATGCACTCAGCAAGGCCCCATTTCCAGGATAAATGGTGAAATGGCAGCTGGGTTGGATCAGCCTGGGCTGCATGTGAGGGAGGAGCAGTGGGGAGGGAACCGGGAAGGCAGGAGCGATGGAGCCATCAGAGCAGCCCGGCAGCCCCTGTGCTTGCAAGGGCTTCCCCCCTGTGCAGCACAGAGGCCCCTAGCCAGGCAGGAACAGGGCCTGGACCCATCAGCTTTGGCCCTCAGCACAACCTGCCCGTGGGAGTGTCGCCTGCTGCCAGGGTGCCATGGAGAAGTTGGGGAGCAGCTGCCATCGCYGGGGCAGAGCCGTGCGGGGCCCGCTTGCCACGAGGGCTCTGGTGGTTAACACAGCACCGAGGCCAGCTGCCTCCCCGGCACAGCCCATGGCCTTGTCCCCGGTACACAGGGCACAGGCTCCACTCGCCGGGCTCCTTGCTGACAGCTGCTGCCAGCGACTGGAGGGAGGGAGCGTCACCAGCGCCGGCTGTCCTGGCCGGGCGGCTCGCAAGGGTCGGGACGGGGGCTGCGATGTCACCAGCGACCCGAGTCTGCTGCTAGCCCGTCACCTGCGCGTTTGGGGGAGGGAAGGGCAGCTTCCTTTGACAAGYAGGGAGGCTTGTCACTTCCACGAGGGTCCTGAGGAAGAGGGCGAGTGATGGAGCTTTGGGCTCTTGCCCTGTGTAGGAGGGGAGATCTGTGCCAGGCCCTGTGCTCAGCCCTCCTGCCCTTCATGCAAGGGAAGAAACCATCAGCTACAGATAAAGGGCAGCAACCTGTCCCAGCGGGATTTACACCTGTAAAATGACATACCCTGATCTCACTGAGCTGGGAGGAAGCTACTGGAGTTACAGTAACCCCAGCTTTAGGAATTGGCCTGAACAGAAGCAAGAGATCAGGTTTGGCCAGTTGCACTTGGCTCAGGTGAGCTGAATTACACCAGAGATGAGCTCTGCAGTGTCTCCCTTGTCAGCCTTAGTCATCTAGCTTAAAAAACAAATAAATGAGAAAAAAACCTTGAGTGAGCCTCAGTGATGGTTTTATTAGTGCATTATTAGCACTGTTGCACATGCAGAGTCCCTGGAGAGAGGAGGCAACCAGTACTTTACGAGAACTTGGTAGAAATCAGTGCACATCTCTGTGCTGCTCATGAACCAACACTCTTCAGGGTCAAAAAACAAACTGAGAAGGCTGAGTGTGAGMACAAGGTGAGCAAAAGGTCTGATTCTGATGGAGAGATGCTCAAGGTTCACAAGGGGTTGAACAGGATAGATTTATTTAAGGACTTAAAAGACATGGGGAGCCCCGGGATCCGTACAGAGAGGTTGCTGATGGGAGGCTGCCCAGGGCACAGGTTGGGTACCCAGGAAGGACTCTACTCATTGTATCCCAAGGGCCCCTTAAATCTAGCAGAGCCATTTCCTTATCTCAGCTGTGCTGACCTTGAGGAGCTGCTGTCTGGGAAGCAGCCGGACGCTGCTGAMACGAGGGAATGGGCCTGCCTGGCTCTGCAGGAGCTTGGTCAGCGAGCGGTTTCACACGCCGGGGCTGCTGCTCTGCCAGGCACGGGGTCCTCGCAGTCTTGTCACTGCACTGTGCCCATCAGGAGGYGCTGGGTGGTTGTCCCCAGGGCGGTACCGCTCCACCTAGTAGGGGAGCTGAGCATAGGGAGAAACAAGTAAAACCTGCTTGCAGTGACGCTGGTCACCTGCATTGTGCTGTGCTCCAGCCCTCGCCAGGGCAGCTGGCTGGCCCTGGGCAGGAGCTGCGTAACTCAAGGGCAGGGGACAGGTGCCTTCTCTGCCATGCCCTGTGTTGGAGCCACAGGGCAGCAGATCTGCTTGAGAGCATTTGTGGCTGGGTTGGGGGCTGAGGCCGCTTTTGAGGATTGCTTGGCTCTATGGACATGCCTGTGCTTTGAATTCTAGGGGCTTACTTTAAGTGATTTTGAAATGCAGACTCTCTGATGTCTCTAGCTGAGGCATGTGTGAATGGCTGCTTCCTCTTGGGTCTAACTGGGAAAGTATGTGAGGGGCAGTGTTTGCCAGGGTCCAGGGGTGCTTCTGTGGAGGCTGTGCAGTGAACTGCTCCTCCGGCCCACGGGCACTGGAGCAGCCACCACGCCGAGCTGGGAGGGGGTCTGCAAATCCGGGAGGCAGGAGCGTGAGTGGTGGTGTACCCTGACCTGCTGCTCTCCGCCTCTGCCCTGCAGGACCATGAGAAGCAGTATGTGGGCTTCGCCACTCTCCCTAACCAGGTCCACCGGAAATCTGTGAAGAAGGGTTTCGACTTCACCCTCATGGTCGCAGGTGAGGCCGCCCCGCAGTTCCTGGGTGCACAGTTGCCCCAGTAGCTGCTGGGCTTGAGTTGGGAGGACAGTGTCAGTTTTCCAAAGYCCAACCCAGCCAACAGCAGTGCACCAGTAGCAAAGCACCTGATTTCTCAGTMATTGAAACCAGGAAGATGGCTGGAGGAATCAGCAGCGGAGTGAGTCCTAAGCTGATGCCTGATCCTGGCCTGACTGTTCCCAAGTCCCTCCCCTGGACAGGAGGCTACCTGTGCTGAAAGCACTTGAGACACTGCTGTCCTCTGGCTGTCATTCGATGGAGCTGGGGTGTTACCATCTGTGCTTAACCCTGGCCCCTCAATTTGCCCTCCTATTAACTGTGGCATGTCCCCAGMCACCCTAAAGACTCCACACCGGGTATGGACACGGCCGGTCAGACAGTGACTGCAAAGAGGGGACCAGCTCTTCCAGCTTCCCATAGTTGCTGTCTTAGCAGCTGGATCCTTCCCCTGCCTGCTTATACCTTGCTTTAGCCCTCGACTTGTGTCATGACCCCAGAGGACTGGACCCTCCTTGTCCGCCCATAGCCCTCACCAGCACTGTGCGGAGCTGCCGCTCCAGAAGAGCGGCTGCTCTGGGCCGTGCAGGCAAGGTCAGCCAGGGACTGYGATAAAGGGAAGGGAGAGAGGAGGTGGGGGAGCTGGGAGATCACATTTGTACAAGGATTGAGATATCTTGCAGCAAAAGTCCTCCCACTGCTGGAAAAATGTAACACCCATAAACAGCTCCTGACAGCTCATCTCTCTTGCTCTGAGTTTAGAGGCTTGCTCAGAGTTTCTTTTGTATCTCAATTAGTGGGTCATGTTACTTGCTTTTTCCTCCTCCCTCCTGTCCTCTATCAATCAGGAGAGTCGGGTCTGGGCAAATCCACCCTTGTGAATAGCCTGTTCCTGACAGATCTCTACAAAGACAGAAAGCTTCTCAATGCAGAGGGTAAGTGGGGGACAAAGTGGGGCAGACGTGTTCTGTTACCACAGCTCTAGGCTGTCCTAGAGCTGGGATTGTCATCGATGTGAGTGGTGATCCCCAGCATTGCTGCCTGGCCTTATTTTACCTATTGCTGTTTAAAGAGAGAATCAACCAGACAGTGGAGATCGTCAAGCACACGGTAGACATTGAGGAGAAGGGTGTCAAGCTGAAGTTGACCATAGTGGACACACCAGGCTTTGGAGATGCTGTTAACAACACCGAGTGGTGAGCAGGCCTCTCTCCTYCCTCTTTGTCCCTGGCCACATCTGTTTCCTGTGGGTGTATCACAGGGAGGGATCTGGCAGCAGGAAGGGGATGCAGCAGTCACTTGKGAGCACTGTTCTGTTAAACATGTGGTTTAGATTTAGTCTCAATTTCCATCCCCAGCTGGAAGCCCATCACTGACTACATCGACCAGCAATTTGAACAGTATTTCCGAGATGAGAGCGGCCTGAACCGGAAGAACATCCAGGACAACCGAGTGCACTGTTGCCTCTACTTCATCTCACCCTTCGGGCATGGGTGAGAGCCTCCGCTCCAGGGCTGGGGGCTGGCTCTGGCTCCGACCTGGGGGAAGGGGCTTGTGCCTCAAGATTGCCCGATAGTGCCCTGTATTGGCAGGGCCGTTGGTGCAGGTGAAGAGCATCTGGCTGCTCTCAGCTGAGCATCACACAACGTCCCTCACAGACGTGACAGCTGCTGCCCTTGTGATTAGGAAGGACTGGTCTCCCTCAGGCCTGCAGTCTGTTCTGGAAATCAAGATTTAAAAAAGGCACAGTGACTTGTGTCTTCCTACCTACTTAAGCCTGACTGGTGGGGAGGGAAGGGAGTTTTAAGCTACCCTCAGCCTATGCCAGGCCTTGCACACAGGTTTGTGCCCCAGTGGGGCTGGGAGCAGCCCCAAGGGGCTGGCAACGCTGGCCATGGTGGCTGCCTGCAGTGCAGGCTGCAATGTTTGGCCTGTGAAGGAGTGAGTACTGGCCCAGGTCTGTATGAGGMCTTGAAGCAGCTCAGATCCGAGACAGCTCCTGAAGATGTGGCCCTAGCTGAGGGCTTTCCAGGCTCTTGTGGCAGGGCTGTCTGCAGCCCTTCTTGCTAGGCCGGGGCATGAGGTGGGAAGGGCTGGAGGGAGAGCTGCCCAGGATGTCCCTGCTAACCCCTCGTCCCTGCTGCAGGCTGAGGCCAGTGGATGTCGAGTTCATGAAGGCTCTGCATGAGAAGGTCAACATCGTGCCCCTGATTGCTAAAGCCGACTGCCTGATTCCCTCTGAGATCCGGAAACTAAAAGAGAGGGTGAGATGATCTTTCTGTATGGGGAAATGTCCTGATATGGCAGCAGAGACATGCAGAGCAGGAGGAGCAGAGTAGTACCTGCAAATCTCATTTTACTGGTGCTCTGAGATACCTGTGAAAAAGGAAGCACTGTTTAGAGAGGCCAGTTCTGTAGGAAGCACTGAATCCCTTCCCCATCTGTAGGCTATAACAAACCTATGTCAGCAAACAGGGAGTAAACTCAACATCTCTATATTGTTCAATGTTACCTCTTGTTGCTTTGTATGGACACAGATCCGGGAAGAGATTGACAAATTTGGCATTAAAGTGTACCAGTTTCCGGAGTGTGACTCTGATGAAGATGAAGAATTCAAACAACAAGACAGGGAGCTGAAGGTAAGGAAGCAGCGTGCTGGATCCCTGACTTGTAGGTATGTTGTCCAGCCCAGATGGAGCCAGAGCTGGTATAGAGGTTCAGTGTGGTTGCCAAAGGCCTGTGCAGCTGATACCCAAGCTCTTGTACATTGGCTCTCGTGAGAGACAGCCTTGAGAAGGGGGCTGATGTCCATCCTGGTGCCATGAAATCATGTGGCACATAAAGACACAGGACCATTAGTGTCCCACCAGGGACAATGTCAATGTTTCTTTACCTGGAGGCACCAGCAGCTTAGGCCAGACCCTTTGAAGGCCTGGCTCGAAGCAGCATGCATGCAGTATGGCCATGTCTCTCCTGCTAGCGATGGGCTCTGGCTCCCGCCAGTCCAGCGAGGTGCTTGGCCTGAACCTCGCTGTCTGGACACTTTTCTGTTTGGTGTCCAGCCTCTGCTCTGGCTTCTCTGTTGAGTTTCCTGCCAGAAAAGAGGAGAGCCCTGCAGAGAGACAGCTTCCTTCAGGATAGCTGGGAAGGTCGGGCTGGCAATCAGGCTGCCTGCAGACCCCAGTGCTTGTAGACTTTGTGTCCATGTTGTGATGTCCTGAGCCACGGCACATGTGGGTGTCCTTTTGTGTTTCCCACCTGTGCCTTCCTCTGTCTGTTATACGTGTTACATGTTATGTGTCTGTACTCCAGGAGAGCGCTCCCTTTGCTGTCATTGGCAGTAACACCGTGGTGGAGGCGAAAGGCCAGAGAGTCCGGGGACGGCTCTACCCTTGGGGCATTGTGGAAGGTAACGCAYTGCTTGGGAGAGGGTGGACATCTTGGGTAGCACCCAACCCTGGTGCTACTGCTGTGAGGCTGGAGCGGCTACCAGCGCTGAGGCTGTGAAGTTCCCCCAAGCAGCAGTGAGTCCCAGGGGCAGGGCTGGAGGCTGTGCTCGTGCACGATGTGTTTGTCTCCAGCTTTTTGCCTGTCTAAAGGGAGATATTTCTTAAAGCCCACGGGCAGAATGACCCTCAAATGGCTTTTGCTGCCATTGCTGACTTCCAAACACGCTGGCCTGCTGATGCACTGCTTTAAGGCCACCAAAGCCTATTGTGCTCTCGTGCGCGCAGCTTGGGTTGCCCAGCYGCTCCAGCTGGCCCAGGAGTGCCAGTCGGGTGCTGTGTTTGGCACTGAGCTCCTGGGCCTGGCACAACTCGGTTTCCCTGGCCCGCAGAGCTGAATGTGGAGCAGCCTGAGGGAGGCGCGTGGGGCTGGAGCAACCTTGGGCYGCTGGGAGAGCCCCGCAGCATGCCCGGGGCCCGGCTCTCAGGGCTAGCAGCAGCTGTTTCAGCTCTCCACAGTGTTGCCTAMCCAAGGTTTTGCTCCTTTGAGAATGATGCCAGCCCACAGGGAAAACTGCCCGCCCATCAGGCGCCTTTCAGTCAGTCCTAAGGGCTGAGGAGGCGAGTGGCTTGTCTCTAACACTTGCTGCAGTCACTGTGATTATAACGGCTACATCCCAGGTACCTGGGAGCAGCGTCCTCACTCAGGCCTCTTCTATATGTGCTTAATTAATCCTCTTACCCAGAAAAAGTCCTGGGAACACAGTGACCTCCACAGCCTGTCTCAAGGTTGACAAGCACAGTCTCTTGTGGAGCATCAGCAAGGGCTGCACTGGGGCCAGRAGGACACTTGGAGGGAGGTGTGGGTGGATGGTGGGGAACTGGGAGGTGTTTCAGTCTGGGGTGGGTGCTGGGAAGTGATCATGGGCTCCAGGCTCCCAAGAGAGGCCTGGTGAGGTATGAAATTCAAGCGCTTTCCTGTTGTTGCTTCTGCAGTGGAAAACCAGGCGCACTGCGACTTTGTGAAGCTGAGGAACATGCTGATCCGGACACACATGCATGACTTGAAGGATGTCACTTGTGATGTCCACTATGAGAACTACCGAGCTCAGTGCATCCAGCAAATGACCAGGTGGGTCCGTGCTGCTTTTCCCAGGGATGGCAAGGGTGTCTTGCTCTCTTTGTATCCTCCTTTCTCAGGATCCTGCACAGAGGCCTTGGGAAATAGGCCTGGAGATAAGTTTGTTTGAGGAGTTTTTCCTAAYACTGGCTGCTAGGAAACCAGTTTAACGGACTAGGGAATCACCTACCTCTCTGATGGGTGGTAGATGTGTGCATTGCTGAAAGAGGAAAGCGTCTGTCATGTCCCTGCAGCAGCTACAGCTCTGCTTGAATGACAGCATCACCTTTGGGATGCTGCCRTTGCCCAGACAGCAGAACCCAAGCAGTTAACACTCACTGAGTCTTAACTCCAAAGATTTCTTTGCCTTGTCTTGCTGTTGCATTTGATTTGCCGTGGTTTTAATCACAGTGATCAGAAAATAGCAGAGAAAATGTACAAGTCACCTCCTTTTTTCCTTCTCCTTCCACAATGGAAACATTAGCGACAGACTTTAGATTTAAGCAGATCTCCTGTTTTGTGTCCCCTTAACTTCTTGCCTGACCTAACGGTGCTGCCTCGTTGCAGAGCAGCAAAGGCAGCACTTCACTGAGGAGCAGGCCAGCATGTGTGTGTGTAAATAGGCAGGCTGGCAGGCCTAGTTCATGCAGAACATACCTCAGTACTTCTGCAGAACAGATGAGTCTGTCTTTTTCAGCAGTGAGAATGTGGAGTCCCAAAATAACTGTGTGAAACGCTTGACATCTTTGAGAAGTGTCACAGTCACTGTCTGCATAGGATATGTGACTATAAAAAGAAAACAACAAAAAAGCAATTGCTCCACTAAAGAAATGCTTTAAAGCGTTTTTAAAGTTTGATACTGTTTCTCATGCTTTGACTAATTCGCTGCTGGTGAATCTTAGAGAAGTGGAGCGTGGCCACTTCTAGCACTGGGATAAAGGTTCATCTCTGGAGAGATTTTTCTGGCAGGAGATCCCACGCTCCAGGGGTGGAATTGCTTCAGCAATGAGCCAATGGTGACTCCATGTGGTGAAAAGTTAAGTTACAAATGGCAACTTAAATTTCCAACTCCAGCTCAGGCCTCCCTACGCAGCGGCCTCTGCCACCCCCTCTCACCTGGAGGCAGCTGGGGGCAGCACTTTGGGGCAGGCAGCATCACAGAACCCCTCCCTGTGCCCTGCACACCCAGCCCTTGGGGAAATACCGTGCTAGGCTATGCCTGTTGTCTCACATCTCCCACCTCTTGAATATAGCAACCAGACTTTTGCTATCAGACTTGCAGTGGTTAAACTGCCTCTCTGATGCTATTTTTCTGGGAAAAAAAAAAAAAAAAAAAAGGCCATGGCGAGTATGCAGAGCCATAGAGATGCTGCCAGTGCAGGCTAATGCTGTGTGCACGTGCAAAATGTGCACTAGAAGGCACACGCATTCATGAAGGGGGGCAAAAGGAGACCACAGCAATCGGCCATGGATATCTCTGGTAAACTTGCCAGTCCTGTGTGTTGCCACATTAGTGGCTGGTAGGTGACTGGCTGTTGCTGCTGGGCTCCCCAGCCAGGCAGCCTGAACCACAGCTCACTGCCTTTCTCCCCTCTCCATCTCCCCAGCAAGCTGACGCAGGACAACAGGATAGAAAGCCCGATTCCTATCCTGCCTCTCCCAACACCTGACACTGAGACGGAGAARCTGATCAAAATGAAGGATGAGGAGGTGAGAGAGACCCTTTCCTGCCTGAGCCTCCCTGGTGTTAGAGCTGGAGCCTGAGGAGTTTCTCCCGGTTTGCTCCACGGAGGCTGTCCGGGGGCTTCCCACTCCTGTCTCCCATCATCACTGGCAGCTTGAGGGATATGAGCACTGTGTGCTCTGCCAGGGGGCCTCAGCCCTCTTCCACCCTGGGTGCTGTAGCATCTCTGAGAGATTCTTTTGCCTTCTCTAAAGGACTACACTGTCACCCAGGGCCCCTTAAAGTATCTAATCAGCACTGTGCAGCGCCGGTGTCCTGTCCTGGCAACCGCTGTGGGGGGAAGTGRCCATCAGGATATTCTGGCAGCTCCTCCTGCAGCTTTACCCAGCCCACTGTCCTCTCAGGCCTARCAGCAGCTTCTCATCTGCCTGCTCTGATTCTGGATCACTTGGTGCAGTGATGGGGGAAGGATGGGCATTTCCATGAGCAGAAGAGGCGCCTGAAAACCTTTTCACGAGACCCATGTCCCCCTGCAGATCAGTGGCACCCTGTCACAGCAGATGTCCCCTCTGACTGTCTCTTCTCTGTCTCGCGCAGTTGCGGCGGATGCAAGAAATGCTGCAGAAGATGCAGCAGCAGATGCAGGATCAGTGAAAGGCAGGTGTTCGGAGGGCAAAGGGAATCACCAGGCGACCGTCTGAAGCCCRGTTTGAGCTGTGGACGTTTGAAAAGAGGTTCCCTGTTGTGTAGAGACTTGTGGGCAAGAGCTGCACCCGCACCCTCTAATTTATTAGCAGCAATGCTGGCTTTGCAGTCAGTCAGGTTGTGGAGGAGGCTGTTCACTTAACAGTTTACTGATGTATATTTCTTTATTTTTTAATTATTGCTTTTTTTTTTTTTTTTTTT
>PTEX01000097.1:880135-1017977 GCA_003342815.1 Eudromia elegans
AAAGAAAGATCCCCCTTTCCCATGTACTGTTTTTTTGTTTGGGAATGCTCTGGTATTTAAAATCCTGGTTCTTCTGGTGTATGAAATTGCAGATTATCTGTGTCAATGCACGTAATTGTTTACTCCCAGCTGAGGTGCTGTGCCCCTCTCTCCCTCGCTTTGTCCRGAGCCAGCGCAGGCGTCGTAGAGGCAGATGTTCCTTCCTGTGAGTTCACCCTACACTGCCCAGGCTTTCTCAGCCTGCAGAGAGAGCAGGGCCTGGGGTATCTGTGTGCTGAGGGGTCCTGATAGCTGTGCGGTTCCCTGGCTATTACTTTTTTCTTTAGTTGTTTTTGTTTTTTCTGTCAACAAACTCCAAGATCTTTGCACTGCATGGCAGGGGACAGAGTGTCTCAAGGTCAGTTGAAGAACGCCCTTCGAGCGCCGTCAGCTAGGTCTTTCTGGCAGAGCGGAGGAGCTGCTGCAGCCCGGCTGCAAGGACGTGATCGGTGCTGGCCCCTTCGCAGTCTGCCAGCCACTCTGCTCCCGCAGCGGTGCTGCYCCCTGCCCTTTCCTGGGACTCAGCCCTTCTCCCTGCTCCCTGGTCCCTGGCTCTTCCTGTCTCAGTGCTGGGAAGGCTGGTGGATCTGTGGGTGGAGATAAGAGCGCTCCTTGGGCAGCCGCTTCTGCCCACTCCTGTTTCCTGTAGTATTTTTAACTTCTAGTCCAGGCAGGGTAGAGCACAATGTGTCTGAGAGTGCAACCTCCCTTGAACACTGCCACACTCGCAGGGAGCCCCCTCTTGGAAGGAGACACACGTGTCCCTTCCTTCCAGCTCCAGAGAGCACCGCTCTGGATGGAGCAGACCTCCTGCTCCTCTGGCTCCAACCCCATCCCTCTGTCCGCATGTGTGCGYGTTGCTCCTGCTCTGCTCTGGCTCTCCCCAGTACATCTCTCTGGTTGGGAATAGCCAGGTGCTAAATTCTTCAGTTAGGTGCTATGTTTGTCTGGGTGGAGAACCGCACTGCTTTCTCCCCATGAGGCTGTAGGTGTCCTGATTAGAGCTTGCTCAGGAGGTGAGTAGGTTCACTATACAAAGGCTCTGCTTGACCAGAACATGGGTTATACAGGCAGGAGAGATCCTGATGCAGCACAGAAGGACAAAGTGACAGAAATGGGAAAGCTGGGCAGGAACAGTGTCCAAGGCAAACCTCTTCAAAGTGACCTTTTGCTGCCTCAGAGAGGTGAGAAGTGGGGCAGGGGCATTGGGAACAAGCTCAGCAGAGCAGGGGGAACTCTTCTGCCTAGCAACATTTTTTCTTTCTTTTTCCCCTGTGCCAGGCATGTAAGTGACAGTGGCAGTGCCAGGGACAGATGCTTCAGGAGGAGATACAGCCTTTCTTTCTGCAGCTTGCCTACTTGAGGAACAGAGTAGCCTGAGGTGAGAGCTCCCTCCAGGCTTTCTGGAGGAGGTTTGCTGCTGTCCCAAAGCAAGAGGACTGCTGACTTTTCAGCTTTATTCATGCTAGCATAATTGGGAACACCTTGCAGTATTTGCCCCCTGCTCTTTTCTTACATTAGTCTCATCTGTGAGGAGGATGTTCTGTTGCAAATGAACCCTGTCCAGTTAGAGATGTTCCTCTTTCGAACAGATGCAGGGCTAAAAGATGAAGACCTTTAGTCTTTAGCATTGACATAGGAGGGAACTCAGTCTTTATCCTGGGYTGTGTGCTGGTGAGAATGAAAGGGTCATGGGCAGGCAAGAGTATTGCTGAGTATTTAACTATTTCTGATCCTCTGGATGATGAAATCTCCATCAGCTCAGTGCATATGGTTCCTAAATCAAGTTGACACTTGCAATTCCACTCTCTCCAAATCGCTGAGAGCTGAAATCTTCAGCTATCCATTGGCAAAGACAGTTTGARTTCCACTCAGAGTGAAATGTGTACCAACGAGGCACTAGAGAAACAGCTTCTGCAGAGGGGGTGTGATACTGCTTGTGTGCCTGCATTAGGAGGTTCCTTTCCCAGAGCATCAGAGCTGGGGGCGGCAGGGGAAAGGGTAGAGACTGAGTTCTGCCAGGGCACCAGAGATCCAGCCTTTGGCTCGGTAGAYAGCATGCCTTTACTAAAGGAGAAAGGCCCTTTACTGTTGAACTCAACTGCACTCTAAGAGGATAAGGGACTCCTGAACGAATGTAGCTCAGCCACGTGGCTCTGGCAGCCACAGCAGCAGAGGAGTGTGGACAGAAGGGTAATTTAACACTCCACTCACGCGACCCTCCACAATCTCATATGCAAACCCTGTGCCACAGGCACTTTCCCACTCCTTTGCCATGCTTTGCCATGTGGAGTGAGTCACTGTAGGAGCTGTGCCCCACTGCATGGGCAGAGCTCTCAGGGCTYGAGCTGGGGCTGCCTGGCATGTCTCAGACTGTGTGCTTGCCTGGGGAGGGAGCCAGGGCATGAACTCGCTGTGTGCCGTGCTGTGCTGGTCCTGCCTGTGCAGTCCCCCTTGCTGCCTCCCCGCATGCCCCTCCAGGCAAGGAGGGGGTCCCGTTCTTTGTGCTGTGCGATGTTCCCTGCTCCCTCCTCACCAACCCAGCTCTGCTGTAACACTGGCCTGCTCCTGCCATGTGATTTCTTCAACCCTCTGCTCCATTCCTAGGCTCTTTGTTTACTGGCCATCTGTTGGATTGTTATAATATATATTTTTTTGTAAATTTTTGTTTGAACATTTTGTCATTGTGAACAAAGAAAAATGAAACCTTTTAAACATATCCATTTTATTAAATGATTATCGTTATTATTATTATTAATGTTTACTACCTGAATTGATCAGTGAAATAAATACATTCAAAAAAACCTTCCTCTTTCTGTTTGATTTTTTCAGTCCTTCTGAGTAATTGGTAATACATTATTGGGCAGGAGCAAAGACAGTGGACTCTGTTTATCCCTTTAACTAGTGTCATTGCAGTAGACTCCAGGCAGGACTCCCTGCAAGGGATTTCTGGCCTGCATTTATGTCAGAGACTAGACAGGATGGTCCTAAGGTTCTTCTATCATTAAGCCTCACCTAGAAGAGTTGGCAAGAGACATGAAGATTGGTGAGCAAACTTGTCCCTGTTGTGGTCAAGCTATTAATAAACAGAAGGCACTACAAGAAAAGCGGTGTTGGCTTATTTCTGAATTCTCTTAACACATCCCGAGCGTTCATCATTTCTGGTCTAATCAGTTTCCTCTGTTACGCTCAGTACCAACATATGCAGTGCAAGGTAATGCAGAGTTGGGCCTAACAGACAACCACTTCACAATGGTTCTAGAAGGCATCCTCCTTAAGAAGAGCATGGCTGGTCCATAGACTGAGGCCCAAGGCAGAAAAAAAATGTGTGTGAARATGTGATGGCCTTGAGAAGATGGGATTCTAATTATACAACTTCAGTATATTTTTTACCTTGTACTTTACTGCTAAAGTACTTCCCTGCTGCAACTTCTGAGTAAGGGCTGTGGCCAAATTTTCTTGGTAACTGCAAGCTGCACTCGGGCAGAGCTGCCAACTCACTTAGCTATTGAAAGAGCTGTCTCTGGGAGCACTATCTTCCTCAGCAGCAGCCAGCTGAATCAGTCTGTCATCCTTCCTGTGGATTCGACCAGGTTTATTCTGGTTTAGACAGTGGAATGCTATGAGTTTTATGTTGCCCCTGAAACAAGCACGAGAAGATGCAAGTCTCTACAGGAACTTTCTCCTTGTCTTGACTGCTGAAATCAGTGGGGTCTGCAGATCTTCCACTGCTTTTTAAGAGTGGATTTGTGTCACTGTCAAGGGGAGCCTTGGGGTCAGCACACTATGAGGTGTTAGGCTCAATATGCTACTGAAAATAGTCTTGATGAGATGGGAAATCGAAAGCCACAGTGCTCAGCAAGCAGTACAAACCAGATTAAAGCCTGTTCTAAGTAATTACATTGCAGTTCACACTCAATTATGTTCTTATTGGAAATAGTGTCCTCYGTTATCTCCTGGTCCAGGCTATTTGGATCTGTGTACCAGATGTGTTCCCTGGCTCAGTACCTACATAGTGAATCCTGTCGTTAAAAGAGAAAGTCAAAAATAGTGCAATGAGGGTTGTTGTGCAGAGAAAGCGATTCTGGCAAAGAAAAAGTGAAGCATTACTCCAGAGCTGTTAGTAGCTGGCACTGAGCTATACTGGGGTCCTAAACTTCACAGCTCTCTGTAGGAAAACTGCTGGATCCAGCCTGCTGCTCCTCTGTTGCAATGCCCAGATGCTCTACAGAATGGAGGGGGAATTGCACCCCACTTGCCAAACTGCACAGGAAAGGCAATAGCYGAGATGCCCAACAGCAAGAATTGGGAGCATCCCAGGCTGGCATTTCTGGGCATCTTCTTTGCTGTTGCCCTATGTGGCTGTGAGGCAGATATGTGGCACATACCAGATGCTTATTTTGAGCCCAGAGGGGATGCAGTGCAAGAAACTTGACTGTTTTCTTCCAAAGGGCTGGAGAAAACAGAGGGTACCTGGAGTCACAAGAGAATTRCTCAAAGGGTCTGTGTACATGGGTTAGTCAAGTGTTAATCAGGCACAGGCTAATAGCTGTACTTGATCTATCCTACCAGGAACCTGCAGATGTATATGTTTTGTCTATAGTAGAATGATAAGGAAACGTTTGGGCTGTATATGTTGCTACCTTTAGCAACAGCATACTTGAATTCACTGTAGTGCTGGGCCACTTGTTAGCCACAGCATGAGAACCCAGAATTGGTCCCGTCAGTCATCGATGCCATTGGGATCTCTTTTTGAGCAAACATATCCTTGCAAACTCCCATTTCTTGGAAGAGCTGCTTGATGAAGCCTCCACTTCCGGTGACACGCAGCAACCATGCAGGAAAGACCCATGTGGGAGGTGTCCCCAGGATGAGCTGGACCCTTATCTTGCCAAGACAGCTGCAAGGGGCCAGGGGATCTGGGAGCTCAGCTATGCAGCTGCAAACACTCCTGCACTGGCTGCACTGCCTTAGGACCTTCCTCTTGTGTTGTGAAGCCAGCAAGAAAACAAAGACTGATCTACTCTGGTAAGTCATCAGAAATACTTTGTCTTCTTTTCCATATTGGGTTGTTGGATTGCATAGAAAACCACTGTCTTGTACCAGGTACACATAGGTGTATGCTCCTAAAGAAGGTATAGCAGCTCTTTTGTTCAGCAATGGGATATGAGATTGCCATACAATGACAGCGCATTGACGCCTGTCTCCCAGCACAGCTACAGCTCCAGAAAGGAAATTCACCTGTGGAACAATGTCTTGAGTGGAAAACTCTGCTGACCACCTGCCTCCACCTTTGGTGCTCTGTACTGTCTCTGTTGACCAAGGACTGTTTGTCACTTCTATTCAGAACTGCAGAGTTATGCAAGTTTTTACTTGTGGCTAACAGTACATAAATTTTTTTAATCTCCTCTTGCAGTTTCTGTGAACAAAGCTTTGCTTACAGAGGCAGTGCAGTGCTATGATGAGGCAGAAGCAGTTTTGCCCACTAATTTTTGACTCCCTGATCTGAATTTTATTGGCCGTCCTAAACTTTCAGTAGTGCAATCCTAAAAAAACCCTTCAGCTCTTGCACACTTTGGATAATTAGTGAAAATGAATTTGATGGGGGCAGCCAAGCTTCCCAGCAAATGTCTGTTCATATTCCCTCACCCAAAACYAGGGTCAGAAGAACAGGAATATTCCCTCTGCTGTAATAAGAAACCAGAAATTTACACATGATCTCTCTTTACTCTCTACTTTTCAGAGCTCTCACCTGTCCTGTTAARGACACCAGGTTCACCCAATTTAAAAAATACATCCTCAAAACAAACACACAAAACCCTGGGGCTTTGCTGGTCAGTCCCAGAGTGTGTGGTGTCTACTCGCTGGGTCTCTATCTCAGCCAGTTGCACCATTTTGAGTGTCCACAGATGAAGATGAACAGTGGGATTCTCTTCTTGTCCCTCTTTGGCTTCCTTCCGTACTCGATACCAACATGTCCTGTGCCGTGCAAGTGTGCCCTGAACATTATCGACTGCACATCGAAGGGCCTAACCATTACAGAACTGCCAGCTGCCTTCCGCCCATCAGCTGAAATTATCCATCTTGGTTACAACATGCTCACGTCTATTCCCAAAGGGCTCTTTGATAACCTGAAGAGCCTCCAAGCAGTCCACCTGCAAGGAAACCCTTGGGAATGCAACTGTGACATCCTMTACTTGCGCTCCTGGCTCCAGTGGCAGCAGAACCGGACCTTGTACAGGGATGTGAAATGTGCCTCCCCCGCTCACCTGCAGGACCGGATCATCGCCTACCTGACCGAAGACGAGATCATCTCCACGTGCCAGTACTGGTACTGCAGCCTGGCTCTCCTCTCGCAGCTCATTCTCCTCATCCTCATTTTAGTGCAGGCTATCTTGGTCATCTTCATCATCGTCTACCTGCAGAGATTTCGGAGAATGACTGCTGAAGGCCATAGCACGGCCTCAGGCCTACGCCAGCATGCAGATACTTGGGCATCTTCCAGAAACCCCTACGACAGTGACTAACATCACAGGAGCTTTCAGTGCTCTGCTGCCAGTGCGTGCAGGAGCAAGAACCCCCTGACCCCTGCTATGCCCAAGCCATGTGGTGTGCAATGCTTGAAGGGGACCATCAAGTGCAATGCCTGGTCCTGGCTGCCATCCAGAACAGGACTCAGACCTGATCAGACACTCACTGCATTCCCAAAGAGCCAATCCCGTCTTTCTTAACGTTTAAATTCATCCAGGAGCCAGGAATTGCCTAGACCAAGGACTCTCTCCAACCCTAGTTGTGAAACAGTGAGCACAGTTGGAATCCGACCTCAGTCACAGCCTTGAGCTGCGACCAGCCATGTCTCCCACCACTTACTATGTCCCTTAACTAATTCTGGAACAAAGCAAAAATGAAATAAAATAATGATGAGCAATGATGTAAGTTCTTTTCCTTCCCCAGCCTGAATATCTTGCACATGCCTTCACTTTGCTCCAAGGAGACCAACAGCTGTGGTCATGAGCTAGTGTCCCCAGCAAGCAGGCTCATACCTCCGCATTGATGGTAGTCTCCAAATGTGGGTCCTCCCTTGGCTCCTCCATGTCATGAACTGGGGTGGTGCCTGGCTGCAGTCCCCAGGACCTGGCCACCCAGCCAGCACTACCTGATTGTTAGTGTGGAGCCCTCCAAAACCTTTCAGTTGGATCAGGGCAGAGCTCAGCCCCAAGACACCCCTCGCCCAGCGCTCACCTGCTGGCCAGGGCGCACTRGCTACGCACCCATCCTGCCCAGCCRCCATTTTGTGCCACTGAGCACACACGTAGTGTGTGACAGGGACAGGTAATAGCTGCACTCCTCTGCTCCTGCAGCCTCCTGTGGGGAGYGAGTCCTGGTAGCCCTGACTGGCTACACTTGGGGAGACTGCCTTAGTCCAGCTGGGGACCATCTGAGGTGGATGAGCGGGTCCTGATTAGCCCCACCTGGGGAGGCCATTTTAGACTGGCTGGGGATGGKGCAAAGAGGAAGGAGCAGCCTCTGAGGTAAAGGTGAGTGATGGTGGTTGTTGTGTCCYAGGCTGTTTATTTTCTTCTGTTATATATCCCTAAGGCTGGTTTGATGTTTGTGTGGCACTGAGCCTGCTTATCCCTAGGAAATGGGAGAGGGCTGCTCTTGTGGGGTGCCTTATTGTGAGGAAAAGGGTTGCTTTGTGTGTGTTGAGTGCCAGTGGGGGGATGTTGCTGTTTGGGTGACTTGCTGGGGTTTTTTGGAGAGAAAGTGTAAGCCATTTCTCCTCAGCATGTCAAGGGGCAATTAAAATTTAAGAAGAGGTGTTCTTGTTACACATTTATTGTGTTGTGAAGTGCCAAGCRGCTCTTGAGGATGAGGCCGCGGGGTGGTGGTCATGCTGTGTGCATCATGGCGGCTGTGGGAAGGGGCCCCAACGTGCTTAGAGGCGCTGATGCTTTTCCTGGTTTTGCTGTGAATGTTTGATCAYCTAAAGCATCAGGTGAGCATCTCACTCTTTATCTGGTGGCTGTGTAACTGTGTGTGTAGAGGCTGTGAGTGCTGCTGTGTTGCTTCTCCCTCTGTGTGGTTGCTGGCTGTCTTGTGAAGGAGGTCTGAAACATGGACTGAAAATCACGTTCAGTGATGGTCCTTCAGGTTTGAGACCCARATGCTGCCAGCCTGGGGAGCTGCTGTCTCTGTAAGAGACTGTTTTACAAACTGATCTGCTGGTGGAAGCGTTTCTGCTCAGACTGTACCCCTGAGGTGCTGCGTGCCCTCACAAGGGCATCCCTGTGGAGTCAGCTGCTTTAAAGATGGAGAAACTCAAGCCATTGCAGACAGATGCAAAAATCTAACACAGGTCAACCCGGTCCCTTGTCTTCCCCATGTCTCTGTGAAGCGTGACAGTGTTGCTGAGGGAGTTTTAGCTGAACTGAATTTGCCTGGGTTGGAAGATGAGGCTGTTCATGGGCTCAGCTGGCTTGAGAAGCCAGACCAGGAGCTGGCGGGATGCCAGTGTGGTGCCTGCCCAGCTGCCTGACGGCATTGCTGGAAAACCCCTGCGACTCTGTGTGTGGCTCTGTGTGCCCACAAGCAACTGCTGCCTTGGGCTTCCCTTCCCTGGGAAGGTGGAGGGGGCCTGGCTGTCCATCACCAGGTCTTGGCATGTGGAAGGTTAAAATCTTGTGCACCTGTGTGGAGGCTAACCAGCCATAGCAGTGTGATAATGAATTGCAGCGAGTGCAGAGTGATTTGTGTGCCATGGCAGTGTGTCTAATCCATAAATCTAGAGGTCCTGTGTCTTGGCTACTCCTGGCTTGAAGGTGCGTGTCTCGGATGCCTTCCTGCCCTGCTGAGGACCTGCCGCCCAAGGGAGAGCGGCCCATCCCTGGGAGGAGGGCAGGGACGGTCCAGGTGATCTCGAAAGGGGAATAGTGGTGTCTGGAGCTTGTGAGATATGGCAAAGACAAACACAAGCTATTGTGCTTCTTTACAAATCTTCTTTTAGTATCAAGACCAGGCTAATAAGACCTGGATGTCAGGCCTGGCTTGCTGGAGGGCTACAGGGGGCTTGCAAGCAACTCCTATCTCTGAGAGACACCAGGGTGAAAAACCCTGAGAAATTAAACTGAGCTCCAAACCTACAGCTCCAATCCCGAGGTGTTTAAAAGGAGGTCAGGACCAGCTAAGCCAAGGACCAAATGGTCAACAGTGATGTTAGGAAGGTGTCATGTCCTCACTTCCTTGAGAGCTCTGTCCTTTGGGTGTCTGTATGGTGGCTCTTGCATAGCTGCAAGTGCACTCTTGCAGGTGGGAACATTCAATGTGTGCTGTCGTGGCAGCCTAATTTAGGATTTGTTGAATTGCTTACATGTTCCTAAAGGCATGTTTTTGTGGTCATTGATTTGAGGCTACCTGGTCATCTTCAAACACCTGTTCTGCTTTSATGACTGAGAGTAGATAATGACTTTTTGTGTGGAAGTAGAGCTCTGCTTATTGAATAACTGTCTGCCTTTACAGCTATGACCAACGTTGACATGCTATCTGGCTTAGCTCAGGAAGAGGGCAGCAAATAGTCTTCTATCTCACAGAATGGTTAAGGTTCTTATTGCTGCTCTTACTGGCAAAACCAATCTGAGATGCAGGCCTTGGAGAGGGTGAAGGTCRTTGACCCTTGGCACTGCTGGTACCCCAAAACACCAGACTATAGCTGAGAGGGAGGAATGTGGGTGTTATTTTACTACAGCACTGTCAAAATGCTACTAGATCTCTRTTTTGTTTGGTGGGTTTTGGAGAGCTGATAATCTACCTTGCGCTGGATGCGGGAAACTTAGATCTATCACTATCATGGTATATCTGGGTGGTTGCACCAGAAGTTCTGCCTCTTGGAACCAGCCCCTTTGCAACCAGGGGGAGGTGGGTGTCCTGAGAATACCCTGGATTAGGTAGGACACGGATGTAGGTGTGTCCATACCTATTGGAACTGGTTTTATGTGTTCCTGAGACGTGAAACTATGGAGGCTGAGCGGGCAATATTTGGGTATCTGGGGAATGTGACTGCCCCAGCCTCAGGCAGGAGCTGTAGGGAGCTGGTTTCAGTGTGGAAGCCCTGCTCAGTGCTGTGTCTCACACAATGAATTGCTGCCTTTTACTTGGCTGTCTCTGGGATTAGCAGGGCCTGGAGCTGAGAAGCTCTTCCTGTCTGGGGCTTTTGCCTCGGTAGTTCCTCCTCTGACCAGGAGATGGTGCGGCTGCCACGCTTGCTCTGGGTCTCCATTACCTCGTCTTTCAACACAGTTTTAGCAAGCTGACTTTTTTTTTTCCCCCCAGGATGAAACTTTAATTTCCTTCTATTGATCATGGCCAAAGGAGAGATGAAATGGAGATTTTATTCCAGAGACAAAGGTCCCCTTATGCACTGTGTTGTGATCCCTTTGAACGAAGCTGCCAGCAGAGTGAAGGCTCTTTTCTGGGCTATTTTGTACATTTTTTTCAGGCGAATCTTCGTATTTGATCAGCTGTCTGGATTCCTGCAGGGAGAGAAGAGGGAGATAAAGTAGGAAATCATTGAATTCCTTGGGGACAGCAGACAAAGCGACAGGCATTGGGACTTGGGCATCAGATTGAGTTTCCGTAATCCCCAACTGTTGCAGTGAGATTGTCTTTATTAAAACCCACAGAGGGTGGGTTAGGTGGCCTTCCTGTGCAGCTGTGAGGCTTTTTGGCTCCGTAGGCCCTCCCTGGAGTTCTGACCTGAAGCCTTCACCTTGGGCTGCCTGTTTGCCTGACACCAAGACTGTCATTGTCTGTCTTGCATCATCCTCAGTTATTCTGTTGGTACCTGCCCTCTCAAATACTGTCAGTGTTCCTCAGACCGCATGTATAACTTGTTCCTCTTCTGTGCTTGGTTCTTTGCTGACCCAACTGCACCAAACCYGTCAACCTAATTAATCTAATGATGTAGTACAGAAGGCTTTGCAAGCAGGAGGCTGGTGTGCTTGTTCCTTTCCTCTCATCCTTTCTCCCACCATCTGTCAAGGATGATGCTTTAGTTATCCCTTTTCTTCCTTCACTGTTTGCCTGAGACTCATGAAAGTGCAAGAAGCAGCATTATAATTTCTGGCCTCCCTATCCTTAAATGAAGGAAAACTTCCTACAAGTGCTAGTGGTAACTGTGCTTGTGCATCACTGTGCAAACACCCCTGCATACCTATCCCTTGTTGCTTCACTTGTGTGAGTGAGGCTCACAGAAAGCAGGGAGGGATACAGAGCAGCGTAAGGGGAGAAAGGAGAGGAGGCTGCCCTGTTGGTAACTTTCAAGTGTATCTTGACAGAAGCGTGGATCTGATAGATGGCTCCATGTGGAATGTGATTAGAACTATGTGGTGGCTTTCCACACACCAGAAGCTGAGCTAGCCATGCTCTGAGTAAGTTGCTGTGTTGTAATGAACTGTAGCCTCGTTCTTGTTTGGGATGGGCTGGCAACGCTAATGTGGGGATGCAACTGAAAAAACAAGTATAACTTGGAGGCAGTGGAAGCAAAGAGTGAAATCCAATCCTGCTTCATTTCGCCAGGTTCCTCAGTGAGTCCTTGGAGTGTGTAGGAGAAACGTGTTAAGCTCTGCACACTAAATGTCAAGCTGAACTTTATATTTAGATGAGATCAATGCAGTGGGCCATGGCTGTTGTGTGAGGGCACAGCATCACATGTTTTGCTAGCATAACCTTAGCTGCGTATGCTTAGGCAAGTGCTTCCAAAAGCACCAAAAGTATCGAGATAGCCCCAAAATGAGAGGAAGTGGGATGCCACATCTCATGCTTTTGTTCCTGTGATTAATCAGGCTTTATATGGAAAAACTAATATGTGGCTTGACCTCTGTTTGTCTGGCAATTTTCAGCTTTTCCCRCCTTGCCTAGCATTTATCCGTAGGTGTGATGGGGCCCATGTGCTAGGCCCTCTGCATTCCCAGGATGGAAAGTTGTGAAATCCATGTGGGGTGAGAAATTATCTCAGATGGGAGGGAAGTCTATCTTGGAAACGATTCAGCTGTAACCCAGAGCATGTGTAGCATTTCAGTGGGATGATGAGCACCTTCCTCTCTAGGCTTGCCCTCTTTCTTGCTATCAATGTGCTTCAATCCTGAACTGAAAGGCTATCAACATCTGAAAAAATGGCATTTAGATATGGAATAGAAATGAAAAACAGTTATCTAAACAACTTTGGAGCTTTTTTTAATCCTCTGTTTTGAACAGATTTATACCAAATGTTCGTTCTTTCTGACAAGCTGTGATCTTTCTGATAAGATATTTCAGTGAATGGTTCCCACCAGCTTTGTATTTTGTACAGCAAAGAGGGTTCCTGTTCCATGCAGGGCTTTCTACTGAGGTRCATGGGGAGAGCAGAAGTGGAGGATGGAGTAAAACATCTTTTCATTTGCTGTCCTCCTGCTGCCGCTGGGAGCTGCTTGGGAAAGGCTCCCTTGCTTGCTCAGGTAGCAAAAACATGATGGGAGAGCTCAGCACTCAGCATTACTAATACTCAAAGCAAACTGATGGCAACCAGCCCTTACGATGAAGCCTGAGCAGACAGGCTTATTGGGCAAACTACCAGAGGTGAGCAGAAAAAAGGGCCAAGTCTGATTAGTTTTCTGGCAACAAGGAGCTTGATCTGAACTGATCAAGTGCTGAAGCTGTTGCTGCCTACTGTGTTGGCCTAGTTGTATTTCAGTGGTTCCTACAGGTGGAAAACCAGTGGTAAAAACAGCAGAGGGAGGATCTTGTTACAGGCTCAGAGAGTGAAGCAAGGATTTCCTTCCTGCTCTTGATGCCAGTTCACCTTGGTGATAGTGCTTATCCAGCCTTGCTTCTGTCTGGTGTAGTAGGAAGGGGAGACTCTTCTGCTGGAGCTGTTGTACCCTCCCAAATGTTGTGCATTTATGCCAAGCAGTACATAAAATACAGCATGAAATATATTGGAATGGCGTCACATGAGCCTGCAAAGCGGGGAGAAGCTGGAGCACTTGTGGGCCTTGACCATGAGATACCCTGCAGCATCACAGCAGAGTGGCTTTTGCTGAGACTCTGAGCCAAAGAAAAAGCCAAAGTCTGTTTTAACTTTCTTGATAACTCACAGTAATCTCGGAAGTGTGCTAAGCTTGAACATCTGTAAGTGCTTTGAAACTGGTGAGTGAAGAGTGCTGGGTAGAGACAGGATGGATCTGCATGTTCAAAGCAGCGGCAGAGCTGTAACTGCTGCTTGCAGCTTGGCTCTGCAGTTGTTTCTGACAAGTTTTTTCTGCCTTTGAAAAGCGTTTGGCTGCACTAAGTGGCATGGCATTCCTCAAGTGTTTTCCTTGGCTTGGCTGATGCCTCCTGGCCTCAGTTTCTTCTCTCTTCCTTCCCTATTCTTTGCAAACAATTCACTTTGGACCTTACTCTACTTTGTTTAGAGCTAGTATTTCCCTCAGATATTTAAGACTGATACTTATCTTGAGCAGCAAGCCAAAGAATCACAGAAATTTGCTGTTGTCTTGCCCTCATTTTTGCTATACAAAGGCTTCCATGAGCAAATTTATCCTCTAGCTGCTTTTTATCCCATCCTGAAATGATATGGAGGATTTGTTCTGAGTTACCTCTTGGACAGTGGGAAGGTAGGATGAACACTACCTGTACTTTTACTACCCTGTGATGAACATGAGGTGTGAGGGCCATTCTCAATAAAATTAAAGATACCTGACTTGTCTGTCTTTCAGTTGATCTCAAAGGGCTCTGCTTCAGGGGCAGTTGTTGCTACACCTATTGCAAAGATGGGGTAACCAAAACAAGGGAAGCTGTGGGGTTTGACCCCTGTTACAGGACATGTGAGCAGCCAAGCTAGGACTGAGCAACTCTGCCTCTTGCACTCTTGTGTAGCAGGAGAGGAGGATGCTCACTCTAAGGTAACCATGTACATAGGCCTCTTTGTGTTCTTCATGATTTGCACACTGCAGAAGAGTGCTTGCAGTGACCCCCTTCAGATCATCTTCTTAGTGTCTGTACTCAAGCTCACTCAAGTTCCCATTAGATTTCAGTGCTACCCTAGGACTGCAGATTTGGTGTCACAGGCCCACACCAGGACCTTGGGTTGGTGCCTGCCCCAGTTATGCACCTGGCTGAATGGCTGCTGCTATCTCACAGTCTCATAAAATACTGTGGTGTCTTCCTGAAATGTTCTTATCCTTGATGCCACAGTAATGGCAAGGGGAGAAGGGAATCTCTTGATTGTGTGATGCAGCTGGAAGCTGCTGCATTGGGAAGGGGCCACCTCTAACTTTGGCCTTGGGCATTAAATGTATCCTGGGGTCTACCTAAATGCCTTCACTTGGATGCACTCTTTCAGTGTGCGAGAGAGTCAAGTCCTGCTCTAGCAGGTCTATGTGGACCTAGAGTAAATGCATTTCTCTGCTATGACGATGCCTTCAGGTCCCTGACATGTTGCCCACAGCACCTGAGGGATTCCTGCCTCTCCTCAGCCACCCTTCCTGGGACCTAAGATGCAAAGGCGCTCGTGGCRTCCAGGGAATGGAGGGCAGAGTGCCTGTCTGCCTGGGGAAGTAAAGCTTTCCACCTACGCCTGGTGCGGCTCTGTTTTTCCAGCTCTTTTGTGGTTGTGGTGTTCTCCCCTGGTAACCCAAGACCCTACTCTGGCTCTAGCCATCAGCAAAACATCTCTTGTGTTCTTCCCGCAGGCCCCAGGCACAAGGCCAGACGAGCATTTGTGTGCATCTGCAGAAGAACCTTTGCTCCTGTGGTTTGCAAGCCCCTCTCCAGCCTTGGACAGGGACTCCAGTGTGTGAAGTGAACCCTTTCCAGCCCGAGCTGCCAGAGTTAATTAACTTCCCACTTGGGCCAGGCTAGTCTTTCTGGGAAAGACTAGGTCTATTGGGCTGTGCATTCCACAAGTTTCTCTTTGCCTTGTGTCCCACATCTCTACAGGAAAAAGCCACTGCTGCTTCTGTGTATTTGGATTCCAGGACTGGAAGGGGCAGGAGCCTGGGAAAAAGGCCTGGACTTGAGTCTTCTAAGTCTTCCTGCTGTTAGCAGCTGCCAGGACCTTGGCATGGAAGAAAAGCAGCGAAGTGTTGCTGGGAACAACTTGACTCTTCCAGGAGGACAGGGACGCTGCGTCTGAGGGTGTGTGCACCTGGGCAGTCTCCCCAGTTGTCCTCTGAGAACTTGCTGAGTTTCCTTCCTTGCAGCAGAGCTGGTTAGGGCGCAGCAGAGCTGGTTAGGGCACAGCAGTGTCACTTGCCCAAAGCTACCTAGCTGCTGCTAGGCACGGCTGGATAGAACACTGTCCCCATCCCCTTATTTCCAATGACCTTGGCCTCCTATTGGAAAGGGCTGGGGAAGTACAAAGCTTTCCTCTGGATGCTGCTTCGTTTATTTGACACTGTTGGTCAAACCCTTGCAGAATCACATTCTTAATGGCTGAGAGGGCTGGTTCCCTTCTGTGACTGAGGTTTCTGAGGTGCTTGAGATACTGCACTCCAAAGAGCAGAGTGCAGGAAAGTTGCCTGGACTCRAATGGGATTGAGCTGTGCTCCTATGGCTGAGCGGTCAGGCCAGGCTAGGACAGTGGATGTGACCTCTCTGCAGGCGGACTTTTGCTTTAAAACAAGATACTGCACTTGCACTGTGCCCAGTACATCTGTGTGTGTTCAGGCTTCTGCCATCTGTGTTGCTATGCTTTGCCCTGTAGCAGGTTTGTGTTGGTGCAGGGCCCCGAGGCCCTGATGTGTCGGAGGGACAAACTTGGCCTTGTGTCTCGCACCACATATGTGCCCTGTTCCTGCCTTGGGGCCAGGCTGTATGAGGCCGTTCACCACTTCTGTGGGGCAGAGCCTGCCCTTCCAAATGGCCCTTCCGGCTTCAAGCAGAAGGTTGGCCAGATCCCTTTCCATTAACTGAACATGACTCTCCCAGTAAGAAAAAGGAGTCTAATCATACTGTCTTCCAAAAATAATAATTAAGAGGTATAAGCTTGCATGAAAGCTTGCAATGCTCTTGAGAAAGAAAGATAGGGACCTTTTTGACTTGTGCTGGAGGCAGGACAGAGAGTTGTTTGCTTAATGTGAAAAAAGCCAGAATTTACCTGTGTAGTCCAGTCATGTTTGGAAAGAGGCTGCAAATCCCCCCCTTCCATTTAGCACGAAGAGTGAGTTGCAGTAAATCAGGACAAGCTGAGAGGGTTTTTTCTTTTTTGAAAGACCCTTGGTTGTCCAGCCATTTTTCTCCCCTGGYGCTGCTTCATGCCACTTCTGACTTTGATTAATAGGTCTCTGAATAAAATGTTAATCTAACTAGGGGTCCTTGGCCCAGCCCCCCTGCCCTCCATGCCTTGCTCCAGAAATATCAGAGAAAACACACAGAGGTTTTGTCTCCCTGCAGAGCACTTGTAGCTTTTGATTAATGGGTGGAAGGGCCCAGCTCCAGGTTTGTGGCATCTCTCTCAACTGCAGGAAAAATAAGCAAAAAGTCACCAAACATGATGCAGAGAAGGAAAGTCTCAGGAGCTACAGTGAGAAGAAAGGGGAGGGAGAGCAGCTTATAATTTGAGATGTACCCCAGTGTAAGCCCTGGTGTTTGAGAGTCTGTGTTCAAACCTTCGTCTCCTCTTTAAACATTCTATATAATGGAGCTCAGACCACATACAAGAGTTCCCAAGCTCTGTGGTATCTAACTTCTAATGTGTGGTATCTAACTTCTAATGTCTGCATCATAAGCAGTTCTGTACATTGCCCTGGGCTACCACTTCAAGTGCCCCATGATAAGAATGGGTGAGAGAGCATGATACAAAAGGGGACCTTACTGGAAGGAGGCTTCAAAGAGGACATGTTCTTTCCTTCGCCTTTGAACTCTTGCACATTTGCTGAATGAAACTTCTTTGGAGCTTGAGAAATGATCAGAACTAGGTGTTTTGTTCTGTTTCCTGGCCAATACTGAACTTGTTCTTGCAATAATTTCATGTGGAAGCTAGAGCTGCTGGAAATGATCTTGCTGTCCAAGTGGATGATTTGGTGGAACTACATAAGCAGCTACTCATGTGAGGGCTTCCCAGCACAGGGAGGTTAGACCAGAATGGGTTAAGAAACTTAACTATGTTCAATGAGTAGCTAGCTTTGTTAGTCTGAAATAAGAGTATTTGCTAAAGGAGCTCACCCAAAAGGTGTTTCTGAGGCAAGCCTTAAGTGATGGAGTAAGTTGGGTTTAAAATGTGAAAGTAAGCGAAGAGGCCTAAGGTTCCCTTCCTCTGCATCCCCTTTGCAGAGTGATCAATGCTCTGCCCATGGCCTGTGAGTAAAGTGTGCATCCTCTAGCCAGTCCTAGGGCTGGAAGATGCAGCCTGGGCTGCTTTTGGGCATGCCTGGCTGTGTGTGTGCCTGGCTGTGTGCGTGCCCAGAGTTACTGCAGCCTAAGGAAAGGCTTGTGGCAATGAGAAAAGAGAAACAAATCCCCCTTTGGCCTTCCCTGAACATGCCAAGCCTGTGTTTCTGGTTATAGTGCATAGAGCTTCAATCTCTGCATCTGCAATAAAGCCTTGTGCCAGGGAAGTCCTGCATCCTCAGCCACAAAGGAAGATCATAAATTAAGAAAAGCCCTGATAGTGGGAGAGACCTGAGCTTGCTTCAGCTGGAAGGAATCTCCAAGGCAGCCTGGCCTTTCCTGGCACTGCCCTGGATGTGGGGCAATTGCTGTGTGGCTTTTCTCTGTGCAGCATCCTGAAGACCTCAATAGCCCTTGTGGGGCCTGTCACACTGCTCCCCCGATAAGTGACGTGCCTGGAGGATGCAGCCGTCCCTGCTGACACGTGCTTTGTTTCCTCCATGATGGATGGCTTGGTGGCCCAAGCCCTGCCATTGTACCCTGGCCTGTGGCCTTGCTTCAGTGATTCTTATCTCTGCCCTTGCTCTCCTCCCTGCAGCGAAGGTGGCCTTCGCTCTCCAGCCAGGGCCCTCTCCATGGATGCYTCCTTAGGGCTGGTGGGGGGAAGGATAGTGGGCAGCCCCTCGGGACAAGCAAGGCCCATCGTGCTGTTTACCTGGCCCGTGTGGCGGTCAGCCCTTATCGCCGAGGGTACGGCAGATAGGAGGGATTCTTTTCCTTAGCCAAACAGTTGGCTGTATGGGCCTTGTGGAAGCACTCGTGTAATTACCGTTCCCTGCTCTTGCACCCCTATCTTGTGCATCACTAATCCATCACGGCTGCCTTGTATTGTTCCCTAATTAATGGGACAAACTTTACTGCATTGTCCCCACTCCCCATTTGCAGAGGAGGCACAAAGACTTGGAGGAAGATTTCAGTCCCCATCACTTTTTTTCCTTCTCTTGAACTCTTTTCTTTTTCCTGTATCTTCTGATCCATCTCCTGTCTCTAAGGGTGTCCCACCTGTTTCTCTGAATGAGCAGTTATTTGCAAACCTGCAATCAGCACAGAGAGAGGGTCCACAAAAGGACAGACACAGGGATTTTTAACCCCTCTTTTCCTAGCACTGTCACATGCTCATTCCAGCACTAGTGCAAGGCCTCTGTGGTTATTGCTTGTTTTTTAGGGAGCTCCCATGATAGATCTTTGGACTTTACTGTAAATGAGCTGAAGTTGCCTCATCAGCTGAGCCCCCTAAGACACTGCCTAGGGTGGAATTATGAAATTAATTATGATCAGGTGGCAGATTTCCATAGAAGATAGTGTACATGGATTTGAGGAGAGTTACTGGTATCTTGGTGTTGCTGGCCCAGGAAGATAATACAGTTCAAGGATTTATACATACCTAAAACTTATGAACAAAACTTGATGCGGCCTCTAGAGCAAGCAGGGAACTGGCTTTAATTTGGAGTAGTGAAGCTGATTTCCTTTTTGTAGGCGAGGTGAGTGAGACCTCTGTGTTGATGGGCAGTGTGGAGAGCTGGGAGAACCCCTTGTGTGATGGAGGTTTCCCTAAACTGCTGCTTCTTGCTTCAACAGGCTGTTCTCAACAGCCTGTGGAGGGGTCTTGCTGCTGCTTCCCTCTTTGGCTTGTAGTGCCTGGCATGCTATGGCCCTGTTCTCAGTTGGAAACTTTAGTTGCTGAAGCAATACAAATTATAATGGCTTATAGATCCTCTGCTCCCTTCCTCTGCAGATTTTTAGAAAAGGTCACAGTTCTCACAGCTGCTGCTTTGAGAGCAGAATTGAGTCCTTTGTGTTGATAGTTTCACACAGCTAACTTTGATTCTGGGTATCCCTTGGAGCAGATTTTGGCTCAGAGGCTAAAGACCTACTGTTTTTTCTTATCTGAGATACCGAGTAAGTCTATTGGGGGAAAAAATGTTTATATATACCGGCAGACTAGGACTTATAATTAAAAAAGAAAAAACTCTCCTTATTTAACCTCTATCCTTATTTCCACCACTCATGACCTGTAAATTAGATCTGTCCACCCCATGGAAATGCTGGGGGAGTGACCTGGCGCTGACCTGAAAGCCACGGAGTACTTCTCAATGCTACCTGCATCCCAGTGACCAGGTCACCTGTATTAATATCAGAGCACACTGGAGTTCCTTTTCTGAAGCCACTGAAGCACAGGGTCTCTAAGCTTTGCTTGGGAAAAGGTTTTGCCACTTCAGTACATCTGAATGGGAAGAGGAAGACCTGACCACGTTTATTTTACAGCCCCTTTTACTGACTTGATTTATAGCCTGAGGTTGTGAGTTAATTGAGGTCTAGCCTGGGAGAGGGCACCTGGAAAGGGGAAGTGCTGCTAGTGCTGCCACAAGGAAAATACGTGGGGAAGTGCTGCTATAAGGCACAATTAGTTGTAAGTTCCATGCCTTGGCTCAGTAGCAGCAAACACAGCTCTTGCCACCAGAATTGGTCCTTCTGACTCAGGGAGCCCTCTGTTCACCATGTATGGAAAGGACTGGCAGGGGGAGGTTAGCCAAGAAAAGATGCTTTTCCATGGCATGCTCTTCATTGAAGCATCCTCTTGCCTGTGTCTTATGGGTGAAACCTAGTCACCTGTATAAGTGTGACTGTCATCACCTTCTCTAATGTAGACCTGTTGGGGTTGTTCCCAGCCTGGGAGTGGTTGCACTTTGGTGCATGCAGTGGGCCTTGCTCTGTCCTCTGGCACCCAAGTTGCAGTGAACTGGGTGCATGTTGGGATGCAGAGCGTGTGTCGGGGGCAGGTGAGGAAGCAGAGCCCTTCCATTCATGCCAGCTGACTCCGGGTGACATCTGGGAATGAGCTTCTTCAGCCCAGTGCTGCCCTAGTGACTGAAGGGGAAATAACACTGCAGCGGGTGGCCGAGGGTGATGCGGGAGAGCTGAGGGATGCCTCAGCAAGGGCTCCTTCTCTGAGGGAAATGCCACTGCAGCTATGAGGTTCAGCACAAATTGTGCTGGGTGCACTTGGAGACAGCCCAGCTACTCCTGGACAGCCAGGCAAGGGACAGAATGGAGGTAAAGGATACCAGCATCTCTGCACCATCTTCTGTGCCTGGACTATCTTCCATGCTGCATGAGGAACATTTCTGTTCAGCAGAGGCCCTTGGTAAGCAGGAGCTGCCTCTCTTGCCAGGGTGGCTTTGCCACCAGCATGTATGACCCTCTTTCCTTTCAGCTTTTTTTCTGTGTGCTTGTGTGACAAATGGCTCTGTGTGGATGCTATTCCCTTTGCAAGGAGACCATTTCTGTCACCAGGAAGGCCCTTACAACCTGCTTTGTGCTAGAGAGAGCAAAGGGAGTAGATAACGATGCTGACAGATGACCCAGGAGGCAGCCTTCCTTTCCTGTTGCGTGTCCAGGTCTCTTGTGCTCATCCACAGCCCTTTTACTCTGTCAATGGTTGATTTGGTTCCAAGGGTTCCAAGTTCCCAAGGGAAAAGGGTAGGGTGCTGTGTGCTGTGGAGGGGAAGCTGAAAGCAAGTTGAGTGATGAAAGTCTGTGTGTCCTTCATCCCCAGATTTCCCAAAGGCTCACCCAGCTTTCCCTMCATGTACCATCATTGCAATGTTTGGATGTAAAGCGAAGTTTCCAGAGGGAGGCAATGTGCTGGATAGGCTGTATCAGCCAGGAAAAGCAGACAAGCTACTGGGTGCCTAGACTCCTTTTAGTATCTCAGTACAATTTTGGTGAGCTTTCCTGTCTGTAGGACGTGTGATCTTGTTTCTAGCCCTCAAAGGAAGAATTTTGGGATCACTTTCTTTGTCTTGCCCAAGCTTAGTGTTGAACCGTGCAGACCAAACCCCCCTGTACTTCAGTAACCCAGACCTGAAGGAAGACCTGTCTCCTGTGAGCCCTCTGCCCTTTGGGGGCCTTATCTGTATTCATGCTATAGCCTTGTGATAAATTTCTGCATTAGTTTTTCAAGCTACTTTAGGCTGCTTTACTGAGGACCCCTTTTGGATGAGGCCTTGCCAGAAGCAAGAACCAAGTTCACCACTTAAAATTTGTCCAATCACTGAAATGAAACTTTGAGATCAATCTGGTCAGGGAGCACAGAGCATATTGATCTTGGCAGGTTGCTGTACTGGCCTTTTCACTATTCCTAGGAAGGCGCAGAGTTCACACACGGCGGCATCTTGGGTAACAAGCTCCTTTTCCTCCCTCCTTGTCCCCCTCGTCTGCTTGAGTCTCCTGTCACCTCCTGCCTTCTCCACCAGCCTATGCTGGAGAGCAGAGCCCACAGGGGCCAGCAGAGCTGAATGGTGCAGATCCTCAGCCTGCTGCTCACCTTACCACAGCCATTCAGCTCTGTGTTCCTAATTCATCACCAGCTGGCACAAACAGGAAATAAAAAGAGCAATTTACCCTTCATCTCTGTTGTGCAATGAGCCCTTTTCTTTAAGCCATCAGYGACTTTATCTTTGGCCATCAGAGTGGCCATGGTGTAGCTTGTTTCCTTTCTGGACATTGCTTGGACTTTCATGGCACGTATTTAGTCCCAATCAGATAATCACTTCTCTGAATTAACAGAGGTTCCTAACTTTGCTGCTGCCCCGTCCTGTCCCCTTGTGGTCATGCAGTGGAGGAGGGGCTGAGGCCCTTCAGCATGGGTAGAAGAGACTGTTCATGGAAAAAAAATCCCCAGAGGCTGATGATTTTTCAGATGTCTTAGGCTAAGCCCTATCTGCTACTGACTGGAGAGGAACTGGGAGTAACAGGGGTGCTTGAGGTACAGATGGGCAAGCCTGAAAAGTCTTTGCAAGCTGGCTAAAATAAGGACCAAAAGCCCTTGGTTATCAACAGTGATCCTCCTCAAGCTCTTCCTCCTGCTGCCCAGGCTGAGGGGAGAAGCCCAAGGTGTGTGTTGTGCCAGTTCCATGGATTTACAGGGCTGTTGTGGCCCATTCCAGATATCCAGTTGTGTGAGGCATCTGGTCAGACAAGCAAGGTGTTCCTTGCATCAAGGGACACTATGTACTTGGAGCTCTCAGAGTTGWGTTTTGAGAGCAGGTTTGTGTTTCGGGAAGAATGTGCTGGGTGTCTGGGTGTCTTCTCTCTTGCCTTTCCTGCCAGGCTCCCCCTCCTTGTGCCGACCGGCAGAGGGCACCAGGAACCTGGGAAGAGTTTTTGGGAAGCCTTTCCTGCTATTCCTGCAGGCCTGCAAGGAGGTAGAAGGGGACTCTATTCCGGGTCTGGTTTCTGTGCTGTCTAGGAACAAAACGTCTCCCAGCTCTATCTCCCTCAGTTACACACATTCCATGGAATGACTCTGAATCTCTGTGGCTGCCCACGGCCCCGCATGTGCAGACACTGCTCTGCCCTGTTGGTCTCTGCTGCTGGTGGCTGTAGCGAGTGTGGGTGGCAAGATCAGTGCTGAGTGGTAGCTAATAGGTGCATGGAGAGGGATGCTGTGTTTGCCTTCCTGTGTTCTATGTCTGAGTGGCCTGAACCAGTGGCCGGGTTTACGTTGATCAGGGTGCAGCTCTTCTGCATTTCCTCTGGTGCAATTCCCCTCTGGATGTGGAGACAGACAGTGTAAGAGTTGGCACTGACATTAGGAGGAACTCTTCCTGCCTAACCTTCCCTTGGCATGTTCAGACCCTGCACCAAGGCAGCCCAYGACAGCTCTGCAAATGCTGTTTGCTGTTCTTCTCTGCAAACACAGGTGAAAAAATAAGGGCGGTGCTGCATGGGCAGCCTCAGCAGGAACAGCCCTGGCTGTATCCCATGTCACAGAGCCAGACATGCTGTGTTGACTGGCACTAATGACATTCCTTATAGCCTTCTTGCCCTGGTGAGTATTTTTAAAAACATGTAGTGTCTAAAAAGACATTCCTTTTTTCTTGTTTTTGTTGCATCTTAAACTTTTACACTCCCATTGGCACACTGAACTCCTTGTTGTGTTATAGCCTTTTACATTTTTATCTGACTCCACGTTACACAAAATTTGGTAGCCTCTGCAAAGTCCATCCTACTTCCCTTTCCCCTGCTCCCTGCTTTGCACTAGATCTAACCCCCAGGTAGTTGCAGGGGAAGTTGATAGAAAACTAAAAGGAAAATCTTTTTTCCCTGCAAGTTACCTTTCCAGCAGGCATGTGGTGGAGAGGRGAGCCTGCCTCCCTTTTCATTCCACGCTGGACACAGGATGGCGTGTGGAAGAGGCACACTCTGAATGACACGATTCTTCCTGCTTGGGCCAAACCAGCACTGATTCCCAACTCCAGGTAGTTTGAAGCAGCTCCCTAGCAAGGAAGTGAGTACTCTGGTATGCTGGCTGTGCTGAAGCTGGGGCTATCATGTGTACACGAACATGCTGTYGGGATAGTGGCTGGACACTGTGTTGTGAATGAAAGGGCAGAACTGTGCAGATGTGAGCCATCTTGCTCCAGGAGTGTAGCTGAGATGGGGACATGCTGATTGGTATCTCGACTTATGTTGCATGTGGCTTTTGTTCTAATTCCATGTGTTCTGTGCTAATTGTGGTTGATCAGGGATGAGCAATGAGTCATAGAGGAGAATCTTTTGCTGTTGCTAATGCATCTGCTCATATGTGTCACCTAATTCCAAAACAGATCTGTCAGGAGCTTGATTTATTTTTCATACATTGTACTTACTGTAGTATTTTCCAGCTTGAGCTGGAAGAAAAGCAGAGGCTGGAAAGTTACCATAGAGCCATCTTAGGAGGTTTCCTTTCCAGTCTGGAGATATGGAAAAGGATGTCTATTAGGTACTCTTTCAGTCTTCTGAAGAGCTCTGTGTTGTTCAGTGCAGACGTAGTGTAACTGGCAGGGCTACGTGGGCTGAACAGAATAAGGAAGATGCAGTCCAGAGCTGGAAATGACTGGCAAATTTCTAATTATGTTAGTCACTATYGATACTTAAACACTGTTTAATTTGTGTGAGTAATGAATCTTTCTACGTTTGTTATACATGTGCCAGAAGTGCTCATCTCACATTCTTAATTTGAATACAAATGCTGGAGATTTCTAGGTGTGCTTTTCCAGAACTGAATTAAAGATGCTTCTGTAAATTGCAAAAGACAACAGTACTTCTGGAAAAGATGTTGAATCAGTGGGTTGTGAGATGTTGGCTTTGTCAGGTAATCGGCATAGACCTATTGGATGTAGAGGAAATGAGGATGTGTTTGCAGATAGGCGGACAGGACACAGACCCAGTCACAGGTGGTTTAGGTTAAGGTAAATTTCTCTGWCTGTGATTTAATTTAATATAAATCCCTCCAAACAGCTTTGTTTGATGGGGAAAGCAAGCCTGACATACTTGTGTTCAGTACGTTTGGGCTGACACCATAAAGTGTGCTTGTACCTCTCCAACCCCTAAGCTTGCTGTTTCTGTTCCTGGTTTCACTTGTCTCAGAAGAGCATAGGTTCTTCTTTACTGCCCTGATTTCTTTGCTCTCCACACAATTGTCACTGAAGGGATTGCCTGTACTGCAGGAAGCTAAAGAATAGCCAGCTTCATGCTTTGGATTTGGCTGGCGACGACCATGTGAGCTCAGAGCTGACGTTTTCTGTTGGCACCTGCTGTTCATCCACATCTGGCTATTGCTAAAATTCTGACACAGGGAAGTGGTTTCAGTCTTCTGGGCTAGAGTCAATGTTTAGATTTTGCTATTTCTTCTTTGTGGAAAATCTTGGTGTTGGAAAAGATTTCCAGGAAATTGTTTCTTCTAATGCAACTTAGAAAGAGACAGTGGTATACTACTTAGTGAAAAACTGTGTTTACCACCTAAATGAGAGTATTAGAAAGGATCTTTAACAAGATAAAGGCTTCTCGTGACATGATACTGTCAGAAAAGATCATCCTTTGGACACTCGCTGTGGAGCAGACATGAATCTATGAATATATTCATGTTCTTCAAGATGAATCGTCTTTCTTATAGGTGAAATCTTTTAATCACAGTTGGACTCAAGATTGTGTAGGAAGATCAAAAGATACTTGGGTTTGGCCACAATYGTTTAAATGCTGAAGCTTATTTTGATTTTATTATAATTTGGTGGGCTCAGCTGAGAGCCAAGGGGAGGTAGTGAAAATGCTGTTCTGATGTCCTTGCACTCTCCTGTTTTCACAAGTGGCCATGCTAGGAGGTGGGTTTGCTATACGGCACTAAGAGGAGCTGGGTGATATGTGCTTTGCCGAAACAAGAAATTAAGAGTGAATTCCTGTCTCCTTATACTTGGTAGTGTTTCTTAGAAGGAGTCCTGATGTCCTGTGTTAGAGTGGATGTTACAAACTAGGGCTTGATCCCGTAATTGTGTAAGGACTGTGCTTTTCCTCCTGGATCTGTGCCTAGTACCCTGGGACTGAGATCTCCACCATACTGCTGATGGGAGCATTGGAGAGGTTTTCAGTTAAATGTTACAGTCACTTTGGCTTCTAGGAGTGGATTTCTTGGGAGAAACATCCTCCTGGGTGGCCTAGGYTTGTTGGGTTTTGGGTTACGTTATGTGCAGCACTGACCTCTCTAAGATCAGTGAAAACAGGCTCCATTTGTTTAAGAGTTTTGCAAGTATAATAGCTAAATCAAGAGCGTAGTGCCAAGGAGCAGCCCTGCCAGGTGAGCAGTGCCCTGGTGGGGCTGGCCAGAGGGAGCAAAGGCACCCGCCTGCACGGCTACCTGAAAAGGCATCCTCGTCCATCCCAGGGCTGCCTATCAATCTTCCCACCACCAACAGGATCCGACAGCAGTGGGGAATTAAATAAACTCCCCTCTCTTTAGGGCCCTGTTGATGGAAAGCGGCAGGGGGGAAGCAAGCAGAGAGGAGCAGGAAGTGTGTGGGGCAGAGGCACTTGCATCCTGACGAGTGCAGGAGAATGGAGCTGCTCTCTATCCCATTGTGAACCTGTCCCTGCAGGACTTGAGGATGGACTGGGAACTGGAATATTATAGATGGGATCCATTTGAATCATGGGCTGCATGCAGTTAGACTCGGATCCGTGGTGGCCACGGGGCTTGCACACACACTCGGCTGTTCRTGCAGAGGCCATGGAGCAGCTGGAAACCATTCGGGCCCTGACAAGTCCCCTGATGGACCTCTGCTGACATAGAGCGGCTTTGGTTTCAGGAAAGCCAAAGGGAACCTGTCACTAATTAGACACACAGCTAATTAACGAGAAGCAAACAAAGAGCAGCAGCTTGTGTTTTGGGAAAGCTTGGCTTTAGTAGCCACCGACGGCTGCTCCTCCCTTTCAAGTCATCTCAAAAACAAACAAAGCGAGTGGACTTGCATTTCAAAGCAGAGCAAACACAGCGGCTGCAGAGCCTTCCAGGAGGGATGGCAAGAGAGGGATTTAGCAGTGAAAGGGAGAAGGGCTCTCCAGGTGTAAGGAGGCCTCCTCAGTTCCTAGACCTGAGCACTCCCAATCCCCTGTGTGCATCCTCAAGCCATTAGCTTTTGATTTTCCTTTCTTCAAATAAACACTTAAAATTTTGTGAGGGGAAGATCTGTAGCAGCAGGACGGAGTAGAAGCAGGAGCTGCGTGTTGGGTGCTGCTGATGCCTGGGCATCACAGAACTGCACGGCATTTCCACTGGAAAAAATTTAGTGGGTGCATTTTTTGTTATTGCAGCCTTCTGCTTTATTGTTGTAGGGTTGCCCAGAAGGGAAGGTCAGTTGCATAAACAAATAAAACTTACCCAGACTGTGTAAACATGTGCCACTGAGTGGATGAGGCTCTGTTTGGGTGCTAATGTCTTTAATAAGAGACGTGTGCTTTCAAGACAAGAGGTATCCGGCACTGGAATCCCGCTTCAAGTCCTCCTGTGACCCCAAAGCTGCTTGCTCGGGGCCTGATTCTCCAGCAAACCCTGTCCTGGTCCCAAGTGCTGCCCAGAGCAGTAATTCTTGACTGCCTCCAAGTTCACCAGTGCTTCCAAGATTTGTTAGCTGAGGTTTGCAAAGTGCTTTGAACATTAAATGAAGTAAGAATGCCAAGTTATGTGATATTTGGTGTATTTCCTAGAGCCATGCATATAATTGAGAGAATCTCAACTTTCAAAAATCAAGGCGGTTTTTAGCCGTCCTTGTCATAGGAAAAAAAAAGTCTGGAAAACAAAACTCAGGAGGCAAATGCAAAAGAAAACAACAGCCCACTAACTTATGTTAYTTTAACACTAATCGCCTGACTTTGGGGACTAAATCATAAAGTTGAGTGCTCAGGCTTGGCACAGTATGAATGTGCCTTAAATATTTTTTAAAAGAAAATGCATTTATTTTCCTATCCATTCAATCTACAAAGCATTAATTGCTTACCATTCTAATGTGGAATTGTAGCAAAGCATTTCTGTGCAGGCTGGCCTATGTTTGTCTCCTTTCTACTTTCTCCTCCACATCCCTGGCTGAGGAAGGGGCTGTTGGAGGTTCCTACACAGGCATCATGTGGCCCTGGTGGTGTTGGGTCCCCGCTGCAGCCGCAGTGGCCTGTGAACACCAGTGCCTCCCGCCACCCTGGGCTGCTCGGAGGTTTAGCTCATGGGTATTTTTAAAGCCCTCTGAAGCCCCTTGACCAGAGGACTTATCCGAGCACCAGGCATTYGTGCTGCAGTGACAGATCTGCATGCACTTATATGAGCTAGTTTTTTTCAAAGCTTGTATGGTTTTGCTGCTTTGTGGCCTTATTTGAAATCACCTTGTGCTCTGCTATGAGCACTGGTATTTATTGCTGTCAGAGGACCCTTTCAAAGAAGCAGTGAAGCCTCGGCAAGATTTCTCCTGATATCATTTTGGCTCAGATGTCAAATATGTACCACTAATTAAAAAAAAAAAAAATGTGGAGAAAAGGAAAGGCAATGGCTTCAGGTTACAACAAGTAAGGAGCAGATGAGCTTTTTCACACGCAGTGGTTCCTTTGCCTCTTCCCATGGTTTGGAAGAGCCAAAGCTGCTTTGGAAGAACTGTTGGAGGCAAATGCGTGAGCTACTTTGCAGGAAACTGCATCTTTGCCTTCTTGCTCTCTGGGATGTTAATTGGCTTTTTTAGGGTTGAGACTGCAAAAAAGCAGCAAGGCACAAAGCGAGGATAAGATAATGGGGATTTTCTGTCCAGCCGGCACACACCGAACGAGGTCTGTTTCGGAGGGCATCAGGTTTCTTCAGCCTACTCAGAGCTTGAAAACGTACCCTTGATTTCAGCCCCCAGGAACGTGGGCTTGTGCTGCTTTATTGTCTAATGGATCTTTCACTTGATCTCCTCATGCAAACACGTTGAGCATGTGCTTGGGTCACTTAGAGAAAGCTGAACCCCACTCATGTTCTTACAGTGTAATCCCTTAATATTGATTACTGTGTTGCATAGGGGCAGCAGGAAACCAAATCCAGGCGGGCTGGARGCCGGCAGCTGACGTCCCCCACACGCACCCTTCAGCTGGGAGCCCTTTGCAGAGCCGCGCCGGCTCTGCCTAATCGCTCACTGCTGATGTATGCAGTGCATAAATGTGCTGGGATAGAAATACGGGATTGCAGCAGTTGTTCGGGTGAAGCGAACAGATGCAGTGGCAGAGTACACTGAGCGTGAGCCTCTCTAGATAGATCTCGTGGGCAGATCATGTTTATCTTTTGCCAGCTCACATTAGCCCTGAGCAAGGTAACCTTTAAGTCAGTGCCTCAAGAAAGTATTTTGCAAAAGAAAGGCAAGCAAGCAATTACAAAATGTAAGGGGGTTGATTTATTTCCTTTTAAAATCAGCTTTTCACAGACCAGAACAACTTGTGGCTTGGATTTTGCATGTGGTTAGGCCACTTCTGCCTTCTGCTGGCAGTGTTCCTGGCTCAGTGGAAGCCTTCTTTGTGGCTTTTGGGCATGGTGCTGTACAAATTTGTAATTGAAGCCATTTGTGGTGGATATATTTTATCTGAAGGCAGCTAGGAGCCTCAAGATTTGTCCTAGCTTGAGGCTGACTTCTAAATATAAAGTATCCTGAGATGATCTGAAACGCTGAGTGTTTCCTTGGTTCTGTTTAATGGGGCTCGAATGCTGGTGGTGTGAGTCACAAGGAAAGTGGCCTCTCCGGTGGGAAGCCMAACAAACACTCGAGGCAAGATGAGGGAGCACTTGGTTACTCCTTGTGCCTGCTGGGCTATAAAGGGCTGGTGAGGGGAGCTTGGGCGGGAGGAGCCAGCTGGCTTCTGAGCTGCCTCCAAATATAGCAAGTGCAGATTTTGCACCCTGATGGACAGAGCTGCACATACAGAACTGCTCATGCAGTAACCAGGCATTAGAATACAAAGTACAGTCCAGGATAGTTACAGGAAATGTGCCCCTTAAGATCATTGTGTGGTGTTACTCCCAACAAAAACAACTGAGATGTGCTCTGAGGTTCATCTTAGGCGAAGCATTTCAAAGTTCTCTGTGGTTTGGTAATTAGGAGTGTTTCTGTTACAAGAGACCCACGTGTGACCTTTGCGTGGGTCTGGGAGTTCTAAAGGGTGAATTCCCTACAAAGTAACTTAAGATTTTTGGCATCCTCCTCTCCCACCTAGATACCCTGAGACTGGATTTTACACACCTTTTGTAAGACTGCTCCGGCATGAATTTCAAACTTGGATACCTCAGTATCCCCAGACTATCTCAAGGATCTGATCTAAGAGGCATCTTCACACCTCCCCTAAAAGGCTGGAGACTGTTTGTGCTGTTCATTTAAGACCAACAGGTTTGTGACAGACTTCCTTTACAGGCCTGTAAGGATTCCTTTCTGGCTAGGGATGAGATGACCTTGGGTGTAATGCCAGATGCTGCCCAGCATCACTCTGTCTATGAGGATATTCATGGCTTGCACTTTAAAACTGTGGTTTCTTTGGGGACAAGATGGACGGAGGGATGATTATGTGTCAATATAGTAGTGAAGGAAGAAACCAAAGTCCATGCTGAAGGGATATCTATAAATGGCATTAAAGACTGACACATTGCTGGAAGATGATGTATTGTTAATTCAAATGTGACAGATTTGTTGTCATTCTGTATTCTCTGTACCCTGGATCTCTGTATTCTTTTGCATCAGCTTGTAATATTTGGATCTTCATTCAGATTTAGACCTTCACTCTCTTCTCACTCTTCTCCAGTTCGGGGTTGGGGTTTGACCCCAATTCATTTATTAACCTGGAGCTATTTACAAGACCTCTTGTCAAGATGCCCAGGAGAGGAGAGAGAAGTAGCAGCTGATAGTCATCCTGGCCGCCCGCTATGTAAAAGAAAAGGTCACCAGGTTTCATCCAATAGTTCTTACACCAGTCCCTCAGCTTTTAGGAGACTAATTTCTATTAAAGACATATTGGGCAGCATTTACAGGACAGGGAATCCTCTATTTTTTCTGGGCCAAAAGCCTTTTGTGTGTGTGTGTTCATTTATATATGTATGTATATATGTATAAATTATGCCACCATATCCTGAGTAGAGCAGGTATAGGAGGGCATTCTATTGGATTTTCTCCCTTRTGAGATGTTTTCAGGATGAATGTGCACTACTAGTGTTGCAAATGGAGGCTTTCTCTTTTCTCTCTGTCTCAAACTTCAGCAGGTGTGGTCAGACTGGGAGATTTGATGTCTAATTTATAAGTGATGTGGTTTGTATGAGAACAGCTCAGTCTCTGGACATTTGAATACTCCCATTCCTGAAGCTGCAGTCATATTTAGAGGCTGCTTTTTGAAAGTTTGGCTCCTCTGTCCCTAAATATTGGTTTTCATAATGTCTTCTAATAGCTTAGTTGAGGTCATGGATTACAGGGATTTAAGCTACCACCTTATAAAATGTTAGAAGAATCCAGTGGGACATTCAGAACATGAGTGAATTAGAGCCAGCTGGAAATAGAATACAGGAGGTGGATTTTCTCCTGGAGAGGTGCTAATAATTCCTGGTAAAGATCAAAATGAAGGACAGTTGGGTTGGTTTTGGATGGCACATAGCTTTGCATGAAGAGACTCTCACTTCATTCACAGCTTAACATCAGGATTTTCCTTTGCTTTTGAGAGGGGGGTCCCCTTTTCTCGTTCCACTCAGCTCTTGAGAAGCCKGTGTCGTACAGCTGGGTGCTCTCATTAAGACACAGAGGGAATTACACGTGATTCCCAGAGACCCGAGTTGAAATGAGAGGCTTGCTCCATGTCCGAGTCCTGCATCCCTCAGAAGCAGTGGGAGAGGTGGGCTTGGTGCTGGGTGACCAGAGCTCCATGGGGATCCCGGGTGCTGGCGGTGCTGAGCACATGCTGGCCAGGTGCCCAGCACTGCCATAGCACCCGGTACATTAGACAAGTGCTGGGACTAGACAGGGAGAGAAGGSAAATCTGTGATGCTTGCAATAACCTTGAGTCAGTAGCGAGGGGAAGGCAGAACACATGAATGATTTTGCATTAGCTTAGAGCATATGAATAGGTTGGATTGCTTATAGTGGAGCAGTGGCTGCATTTGCTGCTCCATATCTGACATGTGCCCAGAAGATCTGGGGCAGCAAAGGCAGCAGAACAGCCTTTGGGTGTGAGCGTGTGTGCCACTGCGTAAGTAAGGACAGTTAAGGATTTGCTACATCACTATTCACAGGGAGCAAAGTCAAGGAGACCAGAGCATTGAGGACTCTACTGCTTTTCTTGAAATTTGGTAAAACTGCTTTTCTTACCAAGATGAGGAAGACCAACACCTCTGATATCTTCTTGTTGCCTGCTGAATATTAAACGTGACAAACAGCACCCCCCCTTTGTTACTCATTCATTTTCCTGGTCCAATTYGTATTCTTTCTGATGCGACAAGTACCCCAAGCTCACAAAGGAAGGCAGAAACTGTGCTTATTCTCACATAGGGAGAAGCGAGAGGRAGCCCTTTTGCAGCAGCTGTGACTCCAGGTTCAGTTGCTTTGCTGTCCTGTTGCCCCACTCCTGGTTTGTGCTTGTGTGTGTGAGGGGACAGGCTAGTGCACCTGCATGCAAGTGGGTTGGCCTCGTGTGCCATGCAGGTGTTCTGGCCGTGCTGCAAGTGCCCCACCATGAGGCATTTCTCTCTGCTTTTCCTGGTCCTAGAGGTCCAGCGAGTCTGCTCTGCATTGACCTCAGGGCAGGAGCACCTCCAGTGTGGTACCCTGTCTGATACTCAGAAGGTCTCCCCTGGGGCCCTGTTCCTCCCACTGCCAGCTGGCTCTGAGCTGGCTGTGCAGGCAGTAGCAAATGAGGATCCATCTGACCCTGTGTCTCCTGCTCTACCTTTCCATAACGTTCCTCTATATTGTTAAGCAGATGTTGAGGTCTACAGTGAAAATGGCAATTCTGTAGGAACTTGCTGGAACTTGTGTTTTGCCCTCTGAAGCTTGAGGGATGTCAGGCTACCACCTAGTGTTTCCATGCAGAATATCAGGCCGTGAGGGATGCTCCCTGCCCATCTCTGTGATGGTCGCAGGAGAGGAGAGGCTCCCCACTTCTCTTTAAAGATTTCAAGGCTGTACCCAGACACAACTCAGTGCAGCTTTGCAGCACTTCAGACTGCCCCGTTTAAATGGGCTGCTTTTCAGGTGCATTTAGATGACCTGTTGGGTGGATTAATGGCAAGCAAATGCTGAACAGCTGTGTATTTATTGTGGTGATCATTAAGTTCAAAATACATGATGATCCTTTGGGCTGTGGTAGCACCAGGATCTTGTGGTCCTGCTGCAAACACTTTGCAGTCTGTCATGCATGGCACCTGCTCCAGCAGCATGTCATGTCCAAATCCATGTGGGAATCATCTACTCCCTCCTTATTTTGAGCAACACTTTACTTAGTGCTGTCTCTTCTCGAAGCTAGAGGGAGATTTGTCACTTGTCTTTGCCAGAGAAGGGTCAGTCTTTAAAGATGTAGGTTTTTCTGAGTCACTGTTATTGATATGAACTTTTCATATCAATAATTATGAATCATATCATGATTATGAGAAGGATGAGAAGGATTTCCAATTTTTTTTACAGAAGGCTTTTTGCCAATATTTTTTTAAGCCTTAAGAGAAAAATTTTTGCAGGAGCTGGGTAAGAAAATGTTCTTTATTGTTTCAACATGTCTTGGGACAAATAGAAACTGGTCCTGAGGCGAGACAGTATTTAGAATTAATTTTTTTTTATTATGTTATCCCAAGATACTGTTGATATTGATTTTTCTCAGAGCATATGTGGTACTGCTGACTGGGGGTCTCCTCTTTTAATGAATATTGCCTTGTTCAATTCATTGACAATGAGAATGGATGAATTTTCCCCTGCTCTTCCCTTTGGACAGTAAACTGGACAGTGCACGTCCTCCATGCCTGGTGCTTGTTCTGTAAAGCATGTTTGCCAGCTTGAATTAACCATGGCCCAGGCACCACATACGTTGTTATGTGCTGGGCGCAGGGCATCGATTGGCTCTGCAGGGCTTCATTTCAGCAGCTTGCGCCTTTCCCTGCCGCTCGGTTCAGGTCACTCGACAGGTGAGTTGTGGGGCGAGCTCCTTGCTGCGTGAGCAGCAGGCGCAGATGGCTGGGCCCTGAGTGGGCTCAGAGCCCTGGTCACTGCAGCCCGGGCAACCAGGAGCCCCAGGACTTCGCCCTGCTTACTACTGAGTCCTCATGCTGCATGCGTGTGCCCAATGTTCCTCAAAAGCACCTTGCGCCAGTGCGAGGCACTGCCAGCCTCTGGGAGGGAAAGACACCCAGGTACCTGCCGAAGGAAAGGAGGTGTCTGCAGAAGCACAAAGAGAGGCTGGGAGGCTTCCAGGAGGCAGCTCCAGGCTTGCTCACCTGTCTCCTCCCATGTGCCAAATGTATCTGTAGATTCTGTGGCTGCAGCAGAGGCTGCTAACAGATGTGGCTCGTGGCTCTATCTGCCTGCAGTACGCAAACGTGGAATGAGGTGCTGGTTTGTAAATTGGATTACAGGCTCAGGAGGGCTTTTCTTGTGCATTGCCAAGTCCCAGCTTCTTCTCTTTGCCTACAGCAGGGAAACGATTCTATGGGGACAGTGCAAGTCACAACCACAGAGGTGTTTGCCACCAGGAAGGGACACATCCCAACCCAGCTGCTGGTGACAGTCCAGCAGGATAGCAACGAGAGGGAGGAGAGGGTTCAGCAGCCTGTGTCTAGCTGGATGTCTCACTCTGGATGGGCATTTGCACATTTAGGGAGCTAGATAAGCATCTTTCYGGAAGATGAATAATGATGCCACACAAGGCGGCGGGGAGCTGCTTCCAAGAACATGAGTTGTAAGAGGATCACTGAAAATAATGTCAGAAATAGTGTCTCTTCCAGCCCCACAGGTATCTGGCAATAGAAGTGTATTGATTAGCTGACATTGTTGCTAACAGATGCTGACAAACAGCACTTGGCTGTTTCTGTACTGCACCACAGCCCGCGCTCTGGAAAACTCAGGGAAGAAACGAGGGACCAGCAAGGGACCCGTGGCCTGGCCTTCTCTCCCAAGGAGTGCCCTGGGGRAACTGCAGCCTTGCGCTACCCTTGCTCCTAACAAGGACTTCTGTCTCCCTTCTAGTCTGTCCCAGCAGCTTAAGTAGGGCGAAGTAAAACAGAGGGGGGTGTGTGGTGGTTGGTTGGTTGTTTGTTTCTAAGCAAAGTTGATCCTGTAGAACTGACCCTGAGACTTCTGTTGTTCAGATGTGGGCTGAATGTGTCTCTGGGTATAAAGCCCTGATGCAAATAGTCTCTGGTTAGGGGTTTTGTGACATCTTTCAGAGCAAATGAAGAACCTGCTGCTGAGACAAAGTTTTTTGGTCCAGTTTCTAAATTTTACAACCAAATTCTGCAGCTCTGACTCAAATTAAATCCCTACTGCAGTCAGTTTTTAACCTTGATTGCAGGAGAACTCCTTAATCCCCATGTTGCTCTGCTGATTTTGGAAGTACCTGGATCAAACTCCCCTAATATGCTGCTCCTGGTCCAAATCCCACTGCTATGGCCCTCTGGCAGCTGAATTCAGTAACATTTTGTCTTAACTTCCACTGCAGGATTTCTCTCCTAGAGCTGGAGCTCCATCTGTTTCAGATGGGCTCTGCTACTCTGTGGATTTGGTGAGGAAAGCAGCTCTTCTGGGGAAGATAAATAACAGCTTCTTTCCTGCCAGGTGGAGATGAATTGGATGGGGAGTGAAAAGTGGCTTTTTAATGTAGAGGCGTGTGTTAGCTTAAACAAACAAACAAGAAAAAGAACAACTAAATCTGGGCATGAATTATAGCCGGCTTCAAATTTCAGTGTGTCAGGTTTTGAATTGAGCTGCAGTACCAATGGCTTTTTCAAATTGCATTTGAGCAAAAGTAAATACAGAGAGAAAGAAAGCAGGACAGCAAAAGCCTGCAGGAAATTCCTCTACTGTAAACAAAGTCACCTTATGATTGATGTGAATGTACAGCGCCTTGTACACATGTCTATTTGCTTGCAGGAAACCAGAAAGAGCCTGCATTGGGTGCTGCTGATTTTATCTGACTTTGTGTAAATGCTTTTGGCTTCCAGTAGTCACTGCAGAGAGCCCAGCAGCCATGACTGTTCCCTGGAAAACCCGCGGCTGCCGTGCTTGCAAAACCTGCCAAATTCTGCACACAGCAGAGCTCCACGGGCAGGACTGATAATAGCATTTTGTGGCAGTTCTGAACCACAGCAGTGAAAGCTTATTAACAGTGCCTGGGAAGCATTAATCCTGTGCAAAGGAGCTCTAGTTTTCAATGCAACTAATGAGGGAATTTTATGCCTATAAAAATGTAGTAATAACCGTGATCCTGCGCTGGGAGTTTCCCGTAGGCTTCGACTGAGAAGTCATTGCACTACCGAGGACTCGATGCTGCTGAGGGTGTTGGATTTTGTGTTGGTGGAAAACGGTGTAATTGTTTGCGGGACTCTCTTCAAAAGGTTTGGTGGTAGTGGTGTCTGAGGGCAAAATCCTCACCCTGCAGAGGTCCATGGGAAACTGGCTTCCATGGGGCTGCAACTCAGGGCCAACAGGTCTGAATTTCGGTGATGGGTATTTTGGAGAAATGCTGGGCGGCCCTGAGCTGCCCCTCATGGGGACAGCCCTGCGTGGGAGACCGAGCTGGTTGCTTGCATGGTGCTTTGGTTGTGACCTAAGAAATTCCAGCTGCCAGAGTGGGGACTGAAATCCCTGGCATTTCAGGGTTCCTCCCAAGACCTTGTCCTGCCTTTATGTGAGCAGGAGCCTTGTTGGTTTTTAAGGGCATTTTGCTCAGAAGTTGCAATTTTAAGATGTTCTCAGTGCTGCAATTCTAGTGTTGTGCATCCAAATCTGCAGGGCTGTTCCCGGGGGGAACATCACACCTGGGATTGCTCACAAAAACATGCCTCTGGTTTGTAAAAATGCCTTAGCATAAAATGTGTTATATAAAAAGAAAAGGTGGGGGAAGCTTTTTTTTCTCTCCTTTTCTCCACATGGATTTGCAATCTGAAAGGATATGTTCAGATATTTCAGAATATTGGCATCCGTGTGTTTGCAGGGATTATTTTTCAATGGAAGTATTTACCTAGGTGGGAGTGTTCGTGGGCAGCGAGAGTCCCTGTGCTCTCCCACATTGTGCTGTGGCCYGGGAAGCAGCAGGTGAAAGATGACTCCGCTGGCATCGTTTTCTGACACAAAAAATACAAAAGAGGGAGGTGGATAAGGGGGGAGGTTGTTGACAGGAAGAACCTGAGCCTTGGTTGAGCCACGTATTTAAGCACAGGCTTAATTTAAGTTTAAAAACGGATGTCCCAGCTTTGCTGAGAGTGTTGGTAAATTGTGTTTGCCAGTTTGTAATAGATCTCTAATATGCCCCCCTTATCTGTTCCCTTTCCAGATGAAAAGATACTATCTTTAGTCTTGCCTTACAGGGAAGCTACTGCTATTTTCTTTTCATCCCTATTGCACTTTGCTGCCTGTGCTCTGGAGCTGCTCCGTGCTTTTGGAGAGAATGCCCAGCATGTGGTTGAGCTATGGGCAAAAGAGTTTTACTAATCTCTGTTCACTTTCTAACCATTTCTAGAATCAAATTTATTTTTTTGCCAAGGGCAAGTATAGAGCCAATGTTTTCAGAGAACGATCAGGATTTCTGCATCGCTTTTACCTAATCCTGTCAAAGCAGGGTAGTGCTTCCCCGTGTTGTGTTCCGTTGTTYCTGTAGCTGCTCAGACCAGTGCTGCCGTGCCCTGTCGCTCAGTGCGTGAAGACCTCTCTATGCCTCATCACCCTCAATTTGAGGTTTGACGGTCTTGAATGGTTTGGAGATCGATTGCAAATGTCACTTTCCTAATCCCGCATCATTAGGAATGAGTTGCTCCAAAGAGATGCCAGTGCAGGTTTCTGGAACAGTCTTAGTAGCCATGTTGTCCTGTGAAAAATGACCCTTTCCTTTCTTCTAGCCAATTGCTAATCTACAGGAYAATGTTCCTTCTCTCACCAAGACAAATAAGGACCCTTTGGTGGSGAATCCCGTTGATCCTTTCTCATGCAGTCAGTGAATCCTCTGGAGAGCCCCCTGAGGCTCTGATATCATTAGCACCTGCTATGTCTACTGCTTAGCACAGTCTCCATTAATTTGCTCAATACAAAGACCAAGGGTAAGTATGTGAATTTTGAGACCCCCCAATAAGTGTGGGTTTTAGTGAACAGATGTGTACTACGTTCAAAGTCCTCACTTCTACCTCATGGCTGTATGGGCCATAGTCTCCTTCTACAACTGCATTTTCTGCTTCCGCAGCTTTTTGAATTGCTGTGAACATGTTAGAACCCGGGTTGTCATCCTGGCTGGACCAAGAGACCAGTCCTAATGCTTTGTCTTTAGAAATGTTAACTGCTAGAGACAGAACTTAGAGAAGAACAAAACCAAAATGGGCTCCCAAGTTGGAGCTTTTTAAGGGAAGTCTAAAGGTTGAATATGGCTCTGAGAGACTTTCCAGGCACAAGGCCACATGARCCATCTCCCATTCCCTTCAGGGTAATGCCAGGTGTGAAATCCTGGCACTGCTGAAGTCAGGGATGTCACTAAGAGTAATGAGATGAAAGTTAAGGGGGATTTGGGGCTAAATATAGGGTAAATTATGCATACCAGAATTAATATAGACARATAGACATAGTACCTGAATAAATAGCTGTCTAGGGGCTGATAGAGATTTCTTTTCTTAAAAATTTGACTTTGGCTAGACTGAAGTCAAGGTCTGTTAGTGCAATGTAAGTTTGTTCTCTGCACTGACCAGAGCCAGGTCCTCTAACAGCCACGCTTTGGTTTGATTGCCGGGCTGGTCTGGAGGTGGCATCCTCCCTTCTTCAGCCAGAAACAGGCTGTTTTCCACCATCCAGACTTGCTGACCAACCTTTTGCATCTTTAATCATATGCTCTTTTGGTTGTTAGGATGGAGAGGCCAGAACAAGAAGAGAATTTATGCCAGACCAAGAACAAACATTGCCTCATGTGGGTGGTTTCATACCTTAGAGGCCAATCCCTCAGCTTTCTGACTTCTTTGCCCCCTTCTTTATTTCTGATGGGAAAACAACCCAGAAGCATGTAAATCATGATCCAGCTCTCCCCACTTCATCTAAAAGTGAGAAACCGGAGCAAAAGGAGCTGCTGCAAGCGTGCAAAGAGAGTGAAAAGTAGAGACGGCAGAATGAATTTCTCCTTAATAAATTTGACACGGAGACTGGGAGCATGTTTATAAAGCCCTAACTGAGAGTAGAGGAGGGTTTGTAGCTTTGTTTTCTTAAAGTGCAAAATCAGGGCTGGTTTATTAGACCCATAGGATTGGATAGTGTGTGGAAGGCCACCCATCTGGAAACCAGCTGATCTTTCCTGAAACTTTCTTCCCAGGCTCTGGCCCTTCTCTGACAGGGTGCTGGGGTTTTATGAGAGACCGGCAGCAAGCCTTTTACAGACCGTAACTCCTTGTCTCAACAAAAGTTGCTATAAATTAGCTGGAGAAAGGACCTGAGGGGATTGTCCCAATCTGCCTTGGGGTCTGCAGTCTAAAGTCAGCAGTTTTAACAGAATAATCTGAGGTTTCAAACCAATTGTGTCTGGAAACAACCTTTATGGGAAATGGGTGAGTGGGAGGTAGAAGGAGACAGTGAAAGGGAGACAGAGTGAGAAGGTTATTTCTACATGGTGAAAATATAGACTGTGCAAGTCTCTTTTTTTGCCCCAAAGACTTTTCAGGGTTTATAAAGTCAATCGGCTAGTCYGTGATTTCCCAGGAATCCTTATTTACCTCAAGCCTAAGGCAATTTTTATATAGAACTTGGAATCACACGGAGACTCTGAGAATCCAAAGCCTTGTAAGCCTCAGAACTGTGCTTGGATGTGACCTTCACAGCGGTCCTAATAATAATATGTAAAGCTAAGATATTGTGGAACACTCCAGTCCTACCCGAAAATGCTCTTTTATCTAAATAATCAATCTGCTTGTATTAGGCTTGTATCCCGGAGTGTTTCTGCAGCAAACAGAAAGCTTCAGGATGAAGAGAGATTATCTTGAATTATACAGTGAACCCAGTTGAGAATTGTGTCTAGTCCTGTTATCTCTGCATGGAGTAAATCCTTTGGGATCAGTAGGGTGATGCTGTAGGAGGGAAAACAACTGACCCYTCTGCCTTTTCAAGCAAGGAAATTAAGACAAAGCCAAAACTCAACAACATTTAGAAACTTTGTTCAGGGAATTAAATATTTTGATGCACTATAGGACAAAKAGCTGTCCTATTAAATACTAAGTATTGTTTCCAGGGCAGTAGACTGGATATTTCCTGATGAGAGCCATACGTACCAAAGCTTCTTTTTGAATTTAAAGAATATTAATGAAATGGATAAAACAATAGTGTTTTTTTTCTCTCTTTTCATTAATTAAAAGGATCATGAAACAATTTGCTTGGGATGAACATGAAAATTGTCATAATAAACTTTTGTGGGGTGCTTTCATGTTTTATAGCATAGGGTAAAACAGGGTGGCTGTGTTTTTTCCCAAGTTACATTGTCATGATCTTTCTTTTTTTTTTTTTTTTTTTTTTTTTTTTTTTTTTTTTTTTTTCTCCCTTCCAGGTTGGCAGAGTGGTTGTGTCAAGTGGTCAAGAAACAGAATGGGACCACGTGGACTTCTTCTCATGGAGGATGAAGGAAGAGGACCCAGCAGCACATCCTCTGGATGTTAATGAACAAGAAATGGCCACGTACTGTCTGAAAGAGAGCAGCCCACCAAAATGCAATGAGCAGCAAAGCAGTCTCTGGTCCCTCTGTACCTGAAGACAGCACCAGGTAGGCTGGAGAGAGCTTTCATAAGGCATGTGTAACTTGAGATGCTCTGTGACCTGAAGAGTTTTCATAGTCGTTTCATGTAGTCTTTTCTGTTGTGTGCTGGTTTTGGAGCTGTGTGGCCAGTGTATTGTTAGCCCTGCTGTGGCATCTGCACGTGCTGACATTGGGGTTTCACCTGGTGTGAATCAGTCATAGCTGGGACACGTTATTTTAGGATACTACTTTACACAATTGTAACAGTAAYGTCCATTCTGCTCTTACCTGAAAATTTCACTTGAAGATCCAAATATTGTATAAACAGCAATACTTAATTATTACCAGATGTAAAATCAAGCCTGGCTTTGAGGGAGAAGGGCAAAGCCCCACGGCCCATGTACAGTGTGAGCCAGAAAGGCAGTTTCTCTGGCGGGAGCTCTCCTTGTGTAACCTTGGGTGTGTTGGTAGGTGCTTGAGGCTTCCAAGTGTGGAAGTGCCCAGGATGGGGTGTCTGTGCCTACTCTTCCATCAGATACAGCTGGTGAGAGCAGGGGTAGTAACTGACTGCAGAGCTTGGGATGTGCCAAAACTGCAGCAATTTGAATGTGCAGTAYATTTCCTAAGCGACTCGCAAGAACGCTTGGGGGGCCTCAAAGTGTCAGAGAAAACAGACACTTTGGGTGTGTGAAATGGCCTGGCAGAAAGCTTAGCACGAAATTCCAGAAAACAAAACAAAACTTTCACCAACTTCCACCAGCTGGAGCTGTTACTGTAGCTGCCAGTCTGTCTTGATTCAGAATTACTTGCTGCTGGTTGAGCAGTGACGCTGCTGTGGTTGAAAGATATAGTGAAAGGGAGTTCTTTAAGTTCTCAGAAYGTATTACATGTGAAAATACTGAGATATATGTTGAATTAGAAAAAAAAAAGTTGAGGATCAGTTCCTTTGCAGCTTGCCAGGCATGCCATGACTCTGCTTTCTCTTGCAATAGCTAATCCTATAACTTAAGCTGCCTATGGCTGGTCCAGCTCCTAGTAAAACAAGTGGAAAAACTGCTGGTGGAGAACAGACTGGGCTCATCTGGTGGCCTGCTGAAGTCTGTGATGATAAAGCAACTCTGAACGAAGGTAGCAGCCTGAGACTGTAAATTCGTTGGGGCAGGGCCTGTTTGTGTGCGTTGTGTAGYGCTGAAGACGTTTGTCGACACTTTGCAAATAATGAATGATGCCAGTGTGAAGAGGAAATCTCTCCACTCAACCCTAGGTGTTTCTGCTGCAAAGTGTTGAAAGAGGAACACAGAGCCCTGAACTTTGAGGACTTGGCAGATGAGGAGAAGGAAAAAACCTTTTTGCTTCTTTTTTAAATTTCAGCTTCATCTGTAGTTGTTGCATCTGGTTGAAATATTTGAGTCTTTAGATTAACTTTGTTGTTTTGGGGAAACTTTCCATGCATGGCATGAAAACACCTGAGATACATGGCAAGGTTTTGATTTAACTTCTGCCTTCATCTGTTTGCTGTTATAAGCCAGACTAATTGCAGTTAGATTCTCTGCAACAAAAAATAGCTGGGAAAATGTGAATTTGGACCTTTTACTTGAGAGTAATTGTAAAAAATATCAGAAAATGATTAAAAAAAAAGGAGAGAGCAAAATCTGGATTTCTTAAAAGCACCTGTGAAATCCTGCTACGAAGACTTCAAAACCCTCAAATTCACCCTCTTCACGTATAAAGAAAGTGATTCTGTACACTGGAAAATTGTATTTGATCTTAGAGGTCTTCTGTGCTTCAGCAACCAGGTAGTAAAAGGCACCAGGTGTCTTTTCTGCCCAAGCCAGTGTTCCTTGCTCTGATGACCTTTCAAACAGTGTCTTAAGAGTCACTGTCAGGATATTGAGCCATTGCAACACAAACTTGGTATTAAATGTCTGCAGTACAAAAATAGCAGGGATTTATTGTTTTAAATTTTGTTAGAGAAACCTTTGAGCTTGCTTTTCCAATGTGGAAGACAAAGAAATGGGAAGATGCGAATCCTCTCACAAAGATGCTTCTTTGCTGCGATCTACCCCGCGATCGGTTTATGGGGGAGGTCTTACAGGGCTGAGGTGACCTCTTGCCACCCTTAAATTTGGCAGTATGTGCACGTTGAGTGGCTTGGAGAGGAGATGTCGCACTGTGCATGTGTTCTGTGCTCCTTCTCCTCCTTCAGTGGTGGCAGAAGGTGAAATGCCAGGTGATGGTGGCAGCATTGCAAGACAACTCCCTTCTTCCCTTTTAGAAAATTCTAACCRATCTAGCTCAGCTCTGTCTTGTAAGATTCATTGGCACCATTTCTGAGCATCACAGTAACATGGAGAGGATGAACCCCCAAATAAGAACACGCTAAATTTTGCCTCCTAGGATCCCACTAGAATTGTTTATTAAACATGTTTTAAACGTGTGCAGGACCCTTATGGGCAGTAGCTTTGTGGCGCAGGTTCTTGTGCACTTAGCGCTTATCGGCTCCCACAAGGCTGTTGCTCTATACGTGTTGACATTGTTTGTGTAGCTGTTGAGAGAAGCAGGAAGGAAATGGCAACACCAAGTGAGTTTCAAAGTCGTTATCACCTTGTGGAAGAGGGACGGTTTGTCAAGTGAGAAGTGACRGCCCTGGCAGCGCCCGCCCTTGTGGTTGCTGCTTCTGAAACACCAGCAAGGATCCAACAAGCCGGTAAACAGTGTTCCCTGAGCGGTGGTGCTGAGAAATGGGGTGTCCCGTTTGCTTTGCTCAGTCGTGCTTGGGAATCCTCTTCCCACAGGAGGTGTTGCCGTTTCTTTTAAGAGAAGTTTTTCTGCACTGTACATCGCCAAAGCTGCTGTTCCTCTGGGGCTCTTGGTTTGTGGTGTTGTTTGAACTTTTTTTTTTTGAACTTTTTTTTTACAAGTTTAAACTTGTATGTTTGAAATTATATATGTAAAATATATCCTTATGTAGTTAGGAAGTTGGGCCTGAACTGAGATATTTACATCCGTGGATATTTAAGATGTTGCATTCTGTAAATATGAGGCTTTTGCTTGGGCCTGTCTCTAGCCATGGCTGAACAGAAAAGCCTGCTGTAATCTTCCTTTCCCGAGTGCATACCAAGCTCCTGTGCCCAGCAGCGCACGGTGCTTGCAGGGCAGCCTGGCAAGCTATGGGCAGGGAGCCGCTTTTCACCCACTGGCCCAGCCCTTGTGTGCCTAGGCCTTAAGCTCTTTCGGAAGAACCTGCCCTCTCGGCAGCGATGCCCAGGTCATGAAGGATAGGTCTCTCCTTCTGCCGGATGTTACAGCCTTTCTTACCCAAAAGAGTTGGTCTTCATGCAATGCGGATAATTCTCGTTTGGCAGAGAACTGGATCAGCTGATGCAGTGGGTCCTTTCTGCAGGGAGTCCATGATATCGCTAGACAGGAATGTGTGAAAGGAGCCCAGAAACGGTTATGGGAGAGTTCTAATGCTGTGTTTGTTTTGGAGATGGCGGAAGTGAAAAAAAACATATACGAAGTGATCCCTCTATACATGTATTTGATAAGACAGAGTACTTTCTAACCATGTGRTAGTTTGATTACTTTAAAAATCCCTGTGTTCCCTTTCTTGCTTTTATGTTGGACGCTGCCCTTGTTTCTGGCATGAGGGATGTAGCTGGGGTGCTGGATTTTCAAGCTGTCTTCAGAGCCGATGAGCAGACACTGATAAGCTGCTTTCCACTGGGTTCTGTGTCGTCTTGTTCATGTGTTGTTGAGAGGCTTTGTGTTGTCTTTGGTCTGTGGGTGCCTCTTCAGCCCTCTGGGAAAGGGGAGCTCCTGAGCTAATCCAAGGCAGAGGAGGCCTACACCTGTATGGGAAATAAACAGAAACAAAGGAAATTCACTACCTTTGCACTTCTGTCCTTTGGAGTCCTCCTGCCCTTTCTCTAAGGAGCAGGTTGTGCATATCCAGTTCCCATTAGCGCTACTTCCTTTTCCCTTTCTTACCTGTACAGGCAACTGGAAGTACCTTGCTCCATCCCTATGCTCCCTGACCCACCCCGAGAGCTGCTTGTTACCAGTTTTGAAGTGCCCTGTAGACTGCAGGAACTGCGAGGTTCCTGGTGCTGTGCTCAGTACCAGGCTGGCCCCTGGGACTCCTTGGTGGTCAGCACAGAGGATGTGGCAAGTCTTGTTCTTACCCTCTTGGGGGAACTGCTTGGGGTTAAGATGACTTGCAAGCATGGCGTGTTGTGGTTACCATATTGCTTCCTCCTATAGTCCCGATATGTTCTGGTGTCCTGAAAAGTGCTGGTAACAGTGGCCTGCACAAATCCTTGGACCTCTCCATCTAGACCATGCTTCCAACAGCTCCTGCAGCTCTCCTGAGACTGATGAGCACTGGTGAAATTTGCAGTAATTTGAAGCAGAACAACACGTGCTGGTACCAGTTGTACTGTATTTGATATAACCCATGCGTACACAATTTTCCTGTTTGAATCAACCCATGCAAACTGCATCCATGTTTTGAAGTGAGTGACTGTGCTTCCTCCTGCTTGCCTTGGCTCAGAGAGAAGCACAGTGAAACGTGCAGCCCTCTTGCCTCTGGTAACCACTCCTCGCAAGGCAGAGTGCATGTACAAAGGCCACTTGTGTCCTCARCACTTGCTGAGTGGCCCAGAGCACTTTACTCTTGAGCAGCTGGGCCGGGTTCTTCCCCTCCTGCTGGTAGATGATGATGAGGGACTTTCTTCCTGCAGAGCAAAGTGCTGCTCTGATTTACTGCASCTCTTCCTTGAGCACTTCCGGAGGTCAGAGGGCTCCAGACATTAGCCCATAATGGAAGCCCTAAGGTCATCCATAACCAACACGGGTGAACCTGGGTGCTGTGTGGCGTAAATAAACCTGTCCTGTGCCTCATGTTGTGAAACCTCTCGCTAATGTGACATTCAGGAGTGTGGAAGAGTGATGGAGGGTCTTCATCAGAAGAAATACCCTGCTCGGGGTCTTGTGATGCGCGTGTTTGTCTGTTCTTGTGGGATGCCACCCCACAGGGCCATTGTGTCCCTGGGGAGCCTTCAGCGGCCACCGTGGAGACTGAGGGCTACACTGCTTGTGCCCAGGTAGCCTCTCCTCAGTCTGCCTTGCTTAGTGCTGTCACCATTTATAATAGTACTTTAGCACCTCTCTGAGGAAAAGATTACCCGGTAGTGCGAGGAGTATTGGAAACACCCTGGACAGCACTGATGCACTGGAAGACCTGGGGGCATTTACAACCAGTGCAAATTCATCCAGATGGGCTGTGATATTAAAGATGTAGATTTATACCAGATGAGATCTACCATGATGATCAGGAAAACTGAGCATTTGTTTTATAAGCAGAATTTTGTTTTATTTAGCTTAGCAGGATAAATGCTGAGGAGTAAATATCAGGGAGGCAGAAACTGTTACTCTCACTAAAGGGTAATTTTAACACTGCCACAGATTGATACGAACTGGCCGTGAGTACAGCAGGGCTGGAAACTAAAAGAAGATTTGTAACTTTAGGCACTGTTGGGCTTGGAAACTGCTGCTGATTAGGTAGTAGTGAGAAAGAAATACCAAACCTTAAAAGCAGTTCTGTGAAAGGAGTTTGGGGAAGGGTTTCTGTGTCTTTGCTCTCTGAGATGCTGGAATCCCAGGTGGTTCCTACAAACTATATGACGTCATGTAATAGTATTTGTTATTGCCCTGGTGCCTGTCCAGCTTCAGATGCAGATTAACGTACGAATTCATACATTTTCAAGATTTAAATGATACCAAGATTGCAAAATCAAGCTTTTATCTGCGAAAAAGTGACAGAATTCAGGTTGCTTGTTTTTCTGCTCCCTTTTAGGGGGTTTTATCTTTACCTACCAATTATTGCTGGGACTTCTGGGTTCTCACCTGCATTTCGGTCTCTACAGTGATATTTATCTTGATTAAAAACAGGCAGTGAAACAAAACAAGTGTAACATTCCCAAAAGCTGCTAAGAATGTCCTCACCTGGAGCCTTTCTGAGAATGAACTGCAGTCTGTACTTTATTTAAAGCTTTCTCAAGGACATGCACAAGAGAGGTGGGCAGTCCCTTGTATGTTCTGCTTTTTCCTCCCAGGGTCCTCCATGAAACTCTGACACATCCACAGGTTCCCTCCAATCTGCACGAAACAGAGTCTTGTATGACATGCTCCTTTGTGTGCTGAGGAGCCTGTGAGCTCTGTGTTGTGCACATAATTGGGACTATGGTCTGAAGATCATGTGAGAGAGTATCTGGCTCACCTTGGTAGGATTTTCACATCTGAAAATGGAAACTCAGGAGGTGGAAAGAGCCCTTTGCAACCTCGTCTTGAAAACAAGGTCTGTGCTTGGCACCTCCGGTGAGCCACTGATCTCCTAACAGGAGCTGTCATCRGGCAGTACTCAGCCCTGCTCATGGCTGCTCCATCTTTGGTACTGGAAATCAGCTCTATTTAGACTACTTTGAATGCTGCCCACGATGCGGGTCCTGAAGGGAGCGCTGAGCTTGAGAGCCCACGCTGTGTGTTTGCTCCGTTTTATCGGTTGGGGCAGCGGAAGCGATTTCCCTAAGCAGCAGCGAGCCCTGCAGCGCTGGCGATACCTCAACCTGCTCTGCAGCTCAGCTGGCGCTGTGGCCATGCCCACAATAGCCTCCAAGGTAAATAAAATAACTGAATAAAAAGTGCTGAAAGGCAGCAGCAGGTGAACTGCTGAGAACAAATCCGCACGCCTGTGTCCCCGCCGTGTGGCAGGGCCTGCGCAGGGCTTATCTTCTAAATTAATAGACATGGTCCTTCTCCCTGTGCACCTCCCTTCTGGCTTTCAACAACTGTTTGATTACTGCTGCGATACCGCCACGGAGAGAGCACTATTAGCTACCCCCCTCTGCTGCTCATAACAAAGTGAGGAGGAAGGAGCTTGGTGTGAGCTCTGTAAAGCTGCCAGCTGCTTGTGAGTTGCTGCTCTCTCCAGCAAGGTAAATATTAGGCAAGAGCTGATTACGGAGGAGCCCCATGCAGGCGGCAGGCTTTGCTCTACCAAAGGCACCTGATGCTCTAGGATGTGTTCATGTGTTTCCTACTGAGCCAGCTTTGTGGGTGCATCTCGAGCAGCATGTGGCTCCAGCCCCAAGCTGCACGTCTCGTTGCATTATTTGGAAGGTTGGTGCACATAAGGAGATAGCCTTTCCAGGGTGTCAAGTTATGTTTTTCTCATGCTCAAGCCTGTGTAAAGGCAGTTCTGTCCCTCAGGTGATGCAGGGAAGTGCTCTTAGCCCTATTTTACAGGTCAGGAAATGAGACACTGAGAGGCCCAGTGAAAGGTGCTTGAGGGAGTCTGCAGCAGAGCAGGTTTGGGAGCTGCAGGCCTCTCACATGTGTGCCCTGGTCTCTGGCCAGCACTGCCAGAAGCTGCCAAGGTCTTTGGGCTTATCCTGGGCAGAAGAGGTGGAGCAGAAGCAGAGAGGTGAAGTGATGTGGGCAGTCACACTTCACATGTCTGTGAGACCAGGCAGTGATTTTCTAGAGTCCCTGACCAATGGACTGCCCTGGGCCGCAGGTTGTGTCTCACATTGTTCTGCACCAGGCATCATGGTGCAACCCTGGGGAACGTCCTGCAGTTTGAGCAGCCTTGCTGAGCTTTGTGCAGGAGAGGTTTGGGGTATGATGTGACACTTTCTTCCAGCTTCTTAGGAGGAAAATCAAGGTGGCATGATGTAAATTCAGCATTTTTTCACAACAGCTTGGGCTGGTGTTAGCTAATGCTTTCTACTTACAGCAACACTGTTCACCCGCTCTGATGTTTTGTGCAACCCCAGCAGGGTCTCTGCATCCCAACCCCTGTACTGGGCGGGGGAGAAGAGCAAATCTGTAACAGAGTTTTGGAGTTTGTATCGCTCCACATGGGCCTCAGGACAGACAAGGCAGGGAAGCCTTTCTGTATTCTGGCCCTGGTAGACACATGGGTGCTATTGCCTGAAGATGAAGGAGCCCATTTATCATATCCTCTGTTTTCTTCTTGTATTTATTTTTCTTTCAAAAAACACTTAATGTTGGGGAAAGGTGGCAGATTAACAACCCCAGAGTTTTCAGCCCTCTGTTTATCCATGGAGTGAGCAGAGAGAACATTCCCAGGGCTGTTCCATGTACCCCTGACCACAGCTCCACATCCCTGTACCCTCTCATGCTTTTCAGCTAAGCAAGTGCAGGCATTGGTGATATTTTCCTGTTAGCCTATGGAGCGAGGCAATTAGMGGTGTTGCTGTGGTGGGAGTTTGAACAAGGTTGGACGGTCGCAGCACTTGCTGGCTTCCAGAAGATATTTAGAGTTACTATAATCTGCTTATATTTTATTTGGAGGCCTAAACTCAGCAGATGGACCCTAGCATTAGGTCCACAGCTTTGAAAAAGTTGATTTTGTACGGTAAAACTCATCTCCCATCTCTCCAGGCTTCCTTACGGAAAGATCTGAGTGGCTTCTGCTTGATAATTCTCCCTGGGTCATTCCAGGTTCCCACAGTAAAGGTCTGGTGTTGTTACCTGCTCTTTCAGCTGTGCTGTTTGAAATAACCTTTTGCAAATTTGCTGTTTCACTTTGCCTGGGAGTTGGAGCGTCTGGGTGAGGACAGGATCCTCCAAAGCACTTGGCGCAGTTGGGATGGGGTGGCCCTGGGGGGATTAAGGTTTCATGACACACATGAACGATCCCTCCCTGCAATTAGTAGCTCTCTCCTTACTCAAGGAGTGACCTTCCCAGACGTGTATTTGGCGTTTGAACTACCTCGTCTAGCGGACCCAAGGGATGGGGGCCAGGGCAGCTTTGTGGGAGGCCGCAATGTTGAATCCATTTGGCTGCTGTACCCAAGGGGCCTTCCATCATCACTGGCCGCCGCCACAGCGAAGGTCTCTCCAGTCACTGCACCAGGTGCTAGGGAGGAATTTTATCCAGTGTGAATTACTTGGGGAAGAGATCTCTCCTTTGCTGTGCCTGCCTGTGCTATGGGAGAGTTGACCTTGTCCCCCCCCTTTTTGCTGAGGGGCCAGAAATTTGATAATGGCCATAATTATGTCTGAACATTAAAAGAGCCCTCTGGAACATCAGTGCTGCATCCACTTGTCCATAATTACCAGCGATGGACATGATGGCTTCAAAGGCCACCCAGTTATCACTGATGTTTACTATAAACACAGCGGCTGTTTTGGGTTACGAGGGTGGCCATTTTACTGGAATTTGGTGAGGCAAACCCTGAAACCTCTCCCGACCCTGGCTGCCTCCCTCCTTGAAGAGAGCTTGGAGGAGCAGCCCCAGGCGCCACCTGAGTGAGGAGGGGGCCAGTGCTACCAGGGGCCTGGCCTCTGCCTACAGGCGTATCTGCCCTCGCCATTGTTACCTCCCCCTGGTGCCACTGCCATCCGCTCCAGGCACCTAGTAGCGTGGCATAGCACTGATGGGGACAGCAGGAAAGTCCTCAAGCCTGTGACAGGAGGCAGCCGGTGCAGGATGCAGGTGGGTGTCCATGCGGTGCGGCTGTGCCRGCTCGTGGATAAGCCCAGCAGCTGTTGCACTGTCTGGGGGAGCGAGTTCATTTCTCCTTCCACAGGCTCACTTGGTGCGTAGCCTATTCATCATGCTATGCACTGGGCTGGGATTTGGGGCTCTGCCAAAGTCACCAAAGAGCAAATTCCTTCCTTATAGACATGGACATACACGTAAGAGTAYGACACCACGGGGCAGAGAAAGGTGAAGTCTTCAAATGGAGAGCAGCTATGTGAAACCTCAGCCTGCTGAATTCAGTGGGAGTGAAGTGGGAAGCGTGTCCTGGGATGTGATGCAGGGCAGCCCAGCAGCACCCAGGGACAAGGGGCTCTGAGTAGATGTGAGATAGATAACGGGGATGCTGCAAAAGGCAAGGTCTGCTGCAGGTGAGGAAAATGAAAACTCAGACAACTGAGCTGAGGGCAGGTTGACATTGCCCAGGGCTTTGCACATAATCTGTACAAAATTACCAGCTAGTAACTTATGCCTGATGGCAGTAAGAGAAAATAATTTATGAGCTGCATCTCACTGTCTCTCGTATCAGTGGGATGGAAGGTACAGTTGCATATAGTTATGCAGCCAAAAAATATGATGGGAGTTATCTAAGTTTTTCTCTTAGTTGGAAATCTTCCACCTGGCAAAGCTTTTTGGAAACTTCATCGGAGTAGGGTGTTAAATCAGGTTCTTACTGCTGGGTCATCCTTCCTGAATTTTGTTCTTGCTCCCTTTCTACTGGAGGRAGCCAAAGCTCAGGGAGGAACGAAGCCATGGTACTGGTGGTTACGATAACACCAGCTCATGAGGACCAAGCCGTGAAGTGGGGGTGGCCATGGCAGCCAGGGGATGAAACTGTGTCCGTGTGCTGGACTCGGGGCCACCCACACTCCTCCTCTGGGCAGAGAGGGCAAAGGAGGCACCACTGTGCAAGGACTTCAAAGAACACAAGGATTTGTTTGAGGGCCTCGGCAATAGTTGATAGGAGGGGTGCCCACGGCCCCGGAAGGAGGTGGACTAGAGATGTGAGGCTCTCAGTCCCGCTTCAGGTGTTGCCCTTGACTCGCTGTTCATCTTCCCTGAAAATAATGYCTCATCTTATCTCAAAAGGAAAGAGCAAATTGGCTGGTGTTTGAAGCAGATAACGCATATCAGGGTGATGTATTTATAAGGGGAGGAAAGAACAACACTGTCGCTGCCTGTTTATTTATTGTTTCATGAATTACAAAGGCTAAATAGACTAAACACTCCTTTAGGCCAGAAAGAAAAGCWGTGCCAGTATGTATGATTGAAAAATTAGCCCTCTAATACAGTGCAGACCATTAAAATGTTCTCCTCTTCGTCAGGAACAGAGATATATCATAACCTCAAACAACAATAAATTCCAGTCCTGGAAAAGCCTGGAGACAGAGAGCTGCAACGCCCTTCTCTATAGCTTAGTGGTGGCTGTGCTGGCTGTCCTTGTGGTGCCACTGCCCTTGTGGGCGTTTGCTAATCCTGGCATGCAGGTTACTGGCTGCTGGGCACTGCCAGCATTTGCACGTAAATCTTGGTGGAGAGTGAGGAAGATGAGGCACGCGGAGTCCCTGTGGTTACCGAGGCTGCGCGCTAGGGATAATGATGTTTTTTTCAAGGTAAAGATTTGGGCTAAGTGCCCAGAGGATCAGAGAGGAATAAGCACTGCCATGTTTTCTGGGTGGATAAAAGTTCATGCAAGGAGTAGGGGGCTGGAAGGACTGATATATAAGATAAAATGTTAAAACAACAACACAAAACAGTGCCTAGCAACACTATGCTAAGAAATGAGCTTACAGCTGTAAGGAAACACCAGGTCATGCAGCGTGACACAGAGCAGGAATCCTGGCGTGAATTCTTGAGCAGGAAAGTTTAATCCAAGTATCAGGAGATGTTCAATAACACAACGAAAGTGAGATGGGAGACAAACAGGGAAAGCAAAAGCTAGCCTGGAAAATGCCCTAAATAAAACATGTTGGAGGGCACTCTCTGCCTTGGGTGGTGTGAGGGCCTTGTTGCCCAAATATTTGGGCTCTTTYCTGTTCAGCTTTCACTACAACTAGAAGCAGCTGAGAGCGTGCGAGGCTACGGCCGTTCTCAGGACACATGCATGGTCCCGTCGTGCTGCTGGGGAGCAGCTGGGACAGGTGCCCGCAGGGGTGTCACTGTGGGGCTTTGCTTGTGTTTCTCAGTGCGAGTGGCCACAGCTCTTCTGTCATGCTGGGCCCTCTCCTGTCAGCAGAGCGGCCGGATGAAATTTCCTTCTCTGGAGACCCCCCTGGAGCTGTGTAGCCAAAGGATTTTGCAGGCTCCTTTACTGTCTTAATTCTCATCAGATTTGCATCATTATTCAGACCTGGGAGAAAAAAAAATAACAACCATAAAGGTAACTTTGGAAGAAAAAAAAAGCCTCTCTACAGACAAAGACCTCATCATGGATTTCTGTYTTTGACGTGTTTGAAAGTACCTCGGGACGTTTTGCTTCAGAGTGCGTGATATGTGCTTGCTGCACGGGGTAGTTTTGTGCTAACTTTTATAAATGTTAAACATCTGGCATTGCTGACACTACCTCAAAAATTAATCCTGGGTCATTTACTATAGAGTTCATTTATATTCTTAAAGAGCAAAGATGTTTTCTGTATTTCAGTAGAGATGTGCTTAAGTTGCAAAATTGTATTATGGATCTGGCTGCGGGATGCTCCAGGGAATTAGATTTTCAATTCGATAAAAAATGGGCTAGTTAACGATTATGAGCCATGCTTGGGTTTGCTTTTTGAATGCTTTCATTTTAGGGCATTTTGGATTATCTTTATTTCATATATTTTTGGGAGACAGTCAAAGATTGCCCAAGTGTCAAAACTGCAAAGGAAGGCAGGTATGAAACCTCAGCCATGACSCTCATTCTTTCAGCTTATTCGTAGTTTCAGAAAAAACACAGYAGCAAAAGTCCAAGCTTGGGAGGAATAATGAATTATAAAAGGGATTCAGCGATCAGCCTTAGAGAGAGAACAAAGACCAAAGGATGTAGCAATGACAATTTACTGTTCCCTTGGGTTGCTCTCCTAGAGTTCTTGCTATCCTAAAGTGAAATAGATAGTCTTTGGAATATGCTTATTTATAGACATAACTTAACAATAATGAAAGGCAAGGAAAAGATCGTGTAAATCAGGAAGCAAAGCATCTCTGATGTGCTGGTGTGGTTGGCTAGCCAGGCCCCTCTCTTTCGAGGCTATCAAACAGCTAGGAGAGAGCAGGAGGGCTGAGCTTGTTGATCAGAGGTTCACACCATGCTTTCTGGGATGCCAAATTGAATGTGTAGTTATTGCTCAGACTCAGAACAAGCAGCTCAGCTGCTTGACAGGACTTTGTTTGCCTAGGCGAAGAAGGAAGGAGCCAACCAGCTGGCCAGGCCTGGCACATGCTGAGAATCCAGCTGCAGGTGGCTCGCCGCAGCCCTCACGGACCTGCCCAAGCGCCAGCACCGCAYGGGCTTGTTCCTAGAACCATCGCCAAGACAGGACCTAGGGCTCCTCATAGCTGCGACATGGCACCTTGCTGGACCTGACCAATAGCCCTGGACTCAAGAAGGCCCTGTGGATCATGTGGGGAGAGGAGAACTAGGGGAAAGGCTGGGAGCTCCAGGTGACATCTCCTGGCATCAGGGAGGAACTGGCTTCCATTTGTTTGGTTTCATGTCTGCCTAGGAAGTGAAGAAATTATTGCAGAGTGTTTTTKTKKTTTTTTTTTTTTTTTTTAAAGTGACTTCCCCTGTCCATCCAGAGGGACAAGCTTGGAAGCAGGAGAGAGAATATTTTTTTAGAAAAGTGTAATGTCATGTCATTTTAATAGTGGCTAAATGTCAAAACAGAGGGTCTGGGGGAGTGGCAGCTTGCTGATTCCCTGAGCTCTTCAAATCCTGCCTGAGGGTCCACAAATATTGAATCCRGCTTTACTGACGTGGCAATGTATACAGAAAACAAGGTAATTTTGCAATATATGTTACTGTCTTTCCTTTCTAAACATCTTATGCTCAGCAACATACTGGATTTATACATTAATTCTTTCTCAATTGATTACACATTTAATTTAGTACTAGTTTTTCTCTTGTTGATCCCAAAGATGCCTAAATTTAATGTAAATCTTTAAAATCATCCTGTTTGCTCTTTCTGAGCATCAAGACTAGGTTTCTGACCCTGCTTCTCTTCTAATGTTTCTTGGTATTTTGCAGTTAATAGAAAAATCTCAGCCACTTCTGTTTGGAGCCTTGTCCTGACAGAAGTTGCATGAATCTGGCAGTGTGTGTCTGTGACACTGCCTTCCATGGCCCATCATAGGAGGAGGTGAAGGAATTGGTATTTTGATATTCACAAGTGTTTAATAAACTCTTCAATAAGCAGAAATGTTTAATAAATGGTTYTGGTGATAAAAAGGACATTGAACCTCTCAGATGCATCTCTCTGTAAATGAGCTGTTCCATCAAAAAAGCTGTAAAACATTAATGAGGGAATAGCACCCAGTCCAGCTGTGAACRTGTTTGTGACCAAGTGCCAGTGCAGCCCTTAGAAACGCCTGGATTAGCGACACGTGGATTTCATTTAAGTTTTCTCTGTGTCACTTTTTAAAAACCTTAGGTTACAGTGCAGACAATAAAGGCTGCAGAAAGAAGACAAAGTGTTTAAAAAARAAAGTTGAAATGAAGCATGGGATTGAGGTGTGTTTATTGGGCTAACCAGCTGGAATCGGCATCAGCAGTCACTTTGAYGGGTGCTATTCAAGTGATGTCTCTATTCATGCGGGATTAGGCGGCTGTCTGGCTGCTGGCTAAAAAATCACTGTTTTTAGTGCCATGTCCCTCCGGTCGGTTTTCGGTCTCCCCTGGAGGACGTGCAGTTTGGGATGCATTTTATCTCCCCCCTTCCCTCGTGCCCAGGTTTGGAATAAAGAGACTTCTCTCTGCTTGTTAAGCAGTTCTTTCTGGTTCTTTTTTCTTGTTTCCTACTGGAGAATGATGGATTTGGTCATTTCTGAGGACCTTCCCAGCTGTTTTGGGCATGAAGACAAAAACAAGTTTGCAGAGATTCATCGATAATGTGGGAGATTAGCCCAGGGGGTTAAGGCTCTCTTTCAAAAAATCTTTTCTATTTTTTGGGAGTTTGGCTCTTCCCTGGTGTGCGTGACTAAAACACCTTTAACATGGAGCTGCAGTGGAGGCTGGGGACGGAATCTTCAGCTCTGCACCCCCGATTTACACGTGCTGAGGAGCTAGACGCACTCGAGTGGCGCTGGGGGGCTTGCTTGGTGCAAGCAAATACAACATGCATGATATGTCATTTTCTGCCCCCTTTTGCAACAACCTCYGCAGCTGGGGACTAGAGGTAGGAGGCAGACAGTGCTTTTCATTAAGGGCCAGGCCCGCACATGGCAGTGCTGGTGGCACTGGTGTTTTGCCTGTGCTCCCTGTTGGAGTCCTGGGTCTCTGGTTGGAGGGCATAGCTGTCATTCCAGGAGGCTTGGCCAGGCCTGCGCTAGAGCGTGTCATACAAATTGAGGGGATCCAGCTTATTGACAGACAGATATTTAGCATGTAATTGCACTGAAAGCGCAGCACAAAAGCCCTGGGAGGTAGGAGAGTGGAGGATTTGCATTGCGTGAGATGCGGTTAGAGTGAGGTTTGCACTTTTTTGTCCAAGGCACATTTGAGCTCTAGAGCAACAGGTGTGATGGGCAGGCACAAATACATCATCCTGCCACCGCTGGGAYGTTCCGCTGCCCTCTAGCTCATCCCACTTGAGAAACCCTGCTTGGGGCAGCATCAGTTTCAGGGCAAGCAACCCTGTTCCCTGGGCTGATGCCTGGCTGCTGCAGGATCACACAGAGGCTCATTCCCCCAAGGAGGCTGAGCTGCAAGCTCAGCACCTCCTGCCCCTTCATGCGGCCWGGCCTATGCAGCCCTGAATCCCAGCTTATTATCGTGCACTGTGAGCTTCACATYGTAACATATGGGACATAAATGCAATGTGAATTTGGCAATATAGAAAATAAGGGGCTGTTTTTATTGCAGGGTTTCAGCACATGGGCCACTAAGGTCCAGTTCTGTTCCTACTGATACGTTGGCGCTTGGTTGGGCTGAGGTGTGTTGCGCACAGGCGCACGGGGACTGCTGCTGTCACTGAGCAACCCGTGTGGATGATATAATATTGTAAGGAGCTGAGAGGAATGCAGCAACAAGCAATGATTGATCATTGATGATAAGCTCTGTCATGTTTACTTGATTTAGATTGTTTTAAGAGTATCATTTACTGATGTACCATTTACAGCCTCAGTGAGATGCTGTAGATGCCACAAGATTTTTCTGGTGATTTTGAGTGCCTCTGTTTTTAATGCCCCAAGTGAGAAAAATTCAAGAGTTCCAGTTCCCACGCAGTACTGAGAGGTCCAAAAGAGGAAGCTGTAGTTGAGGATCAAGGCCCGCAGATCTCACAGCTCTTCCACAGCCTCAAGGAGCTGCAGGAGAAGCAGTRTGGCCAGTGAGTGCCAGCGTGGGCATGGCCAGCACAGCACCTTGGTCCCTGCTCGTGCCAGGTGCTATTGCAGCAGCTCTGGCCACTTCTCCCATCAATAATGAAGCTTCCTCCAGCTTAACCAAAGCCTAGGGGGATCCAGGAGGTTGATGTGGTGTTTGAGGTGCTGCAGAGGGAGAGATGCCAAGGAGGCGCAAAGTGATGGGTGCTGAGCTGGGGCTCTGCTACTTGTGGCTGCCTCGCACGCCGCCCACCACAGCCTGGCCCAGGCTGCTGTCAGGGAACATGATAAAGGAATAAGGCTGCAAGTGGGATCACGTTTCGCCCCGCTCGCTCTGCGTCTGTGTGTGAGTCTTTGCGTCTTCTGGGCTGTAGCTCAGGGGGGCTCGTAAATCTTGCAGATGACTGCGTTTTTTTCCTATCCCCCGTATGACTGATGGTGCGAATTTATGTGTGGTATTTCTCTCCCCCAGCCCCGTTCTGTTAAATTAGACAGGAGGCTAGTAAATCTGTGTCGGGAGCCATGCAGGGCCCTCACCATCCTCTAGGCAGCCTCGAGGCTGTCCGGCCCTGCACGATAATGATTTTGGGGCTGGGAACGCGGTGCTGTCTGCCTCACTTCACCACGGGAGCCTGCTCTGCCCTCTGCTTCCCCCATCAGCTGCTGCTAGGASCTCTGCTCACCCCCGGTTTCTCTCCCACCTGGGGAGACAGGGCAAACTTGGAGGTGGGAGTCAGGGAGTCTTCCCGTGGGATTTTGCTTTCTTTCTAATGAGGCCCTGGGATGTGTCCGAGGCCCCCAACCATCATCTTGACTCTTCTGATCTCAGGGACTGAGCCAATCACCATAGCTGCAGGAGCAAAGACTGGACTTTTTCATTTCTGATCAGGAATTTTTTTTAAAAAATGAGATTTTTCAGATTTTTTTTTCTGAAAAATATAGATTTTTCCTGAAACAGAAGGTTTCTGAGACTGAGAGAGAAATTTCCAGTCAAGATAAGCAGGTCTGAGCTGCAACAACTAGCTCAGTGGTATCAGAATTGTGCCACAATAAGAGGATCAGGTTCGCACCTCTGCTGGCCCACAGGAGTTCAAACCACTGCTCCACTGGCTTCTAGGACATGCTCAGGTGGCAGTTGGGGTGGCAGTTTCGCCATCTGTCCTTTCACAAGCTATTTAGAGCTCCTTGGAAGGACTGGAGAAGTCTCAGGAAAGAGATGTGGAAGGGCCCAGTTCTTCCTTGACTGCACTTTCCCCAGAGACTGAACCGAGCTTGGGACTAAAGATTCCCTCATAGTGTTGGCTGGCGCCTGCTGCACTCTTGCTCCACAGCAATATCAGAGCAGTAGTCTCAGGTGCTTTTTCCTTCCATGAGCCATTTAACACCAGTAATGCAAGACTTTTTCCACACACAGTCATGCTGCCTGGTTGCTTTGTGCCTSTTCTGCTGCCCAGCGTGCATCTTTCCTCCACACACAGAGCAGCCCTGCGCTGTGCAAGCCAAGGGCAGCCTCTGCACTGGGGTTCGCATGTGTGCCTCTCATTTATATTTAATAACAACCAAATTAAATACATTCCCTTAGACTATTTAGTATTTAGATTAAAAGATTTGTATGATTACAGGAGTTATTTATAGCTGCAATACATCTGTGACCTAGCTGCTAAACCTGAAAATATGTTTTTAACAATCCATTTGTCCTTTGGTAATACACAATAGATGTTCTATTAAAGCTCAGTTGAAAGCTGTAATACCAGAGTTTGCAGGTTACTCAATTTCATGTTTAGTGCTTTCCCATACATAAGGCTGCATAGTAATGATGAGGAATTCAGGAACCCGACTCACAGTTGGGTTTATTTTTTTCTCTCCATAGAGCATAATATTTTGTATCTTACCCGCTTTAGGTGGCTTTCTCCTGCTCTCTGGATAGCTAACATGGTACAAAAGGAGCCGTCTTAGAAATGTTGCTGTGCGGCTGCTAGCACAGTGGGGATGCAGCAGCAGCGAGGCCAAGTGCTTGGCTGCCGGGTGGGCTCCGGCATGGGCTTGCACCTCGCTTCCCCTTAGTTCAGCCAGAACAATCTTTTACATTCCCATCTCCACCTGAAGGGATAACCACGTCCTGAGGCCTGCTATAATCAGTTAAAAATGTCTTAAAACCTCTCTGGTTTGAGTTAGGCTTGTTAAATGCACTCGGTGCTCTTGGCTGGCGTGGGGCAGGCTCATTCTTTCCGCTGCGGTAAGGAAGTGGTGCTGGGTCTCAGCGGGCACAGACCCAGGACCCAGCGCTAGGACCCCAGGCCCTTCATGTCATCAGGAATGCGCACCAAATCCTGGACTGCAGCCCAAAGCAGGGCTCCAAGCCTGGCACCGTGAGGTTGRGGCTCAGCTTGGGGCCCAAGTGTGCCACACTGAGGGGTCTGTGGCCACTCTATGTGCAGGGAAGGAAGGTTATGAGTTTATCTGCAGTCCCTGAGCTACTCGGGAGTGAAGCAGAGTGCAGGCAGCCTCTGCTTTGACTGTCTTCTTTTCCCTCTTGCTGTGCCAAAATGCTCTTAGACACACATCTGTCTTAAAGACAACAATTTCCCATTAGCCCAGTTAGAGCTTTCCTGCAGGCTTTTCAGTTTGAAAAGACAAGGAGAAGCAGAGCAAAAGAAGGAGTCAAGGCAATCAGACAAGTGGATCTGGTGACAAAAAAAGTACATTGAATTTCAGTCAAGAACCCAGGGAGCTGCAGAACAATGTGCCGTGCTTAGGAGGATAGCGGCCTGACAAGCAGGTAAGACCCGGGTAATCCTCCTCATTACGTAAAGCAGACAYTGAACAAGGGCAAAGAAAACAGAGAGCAGGCTCTTTGCTTGACAATTTAAATCCCGAGGATACAATAGCTGTAGAGAATTAGAATCAAACAGCAGTAGGCAGAGCTCAAGTGCGTGGTCATTTCCGCAGTGGGATGTGGCTATAACCTTCTAACACCGGCCAGTGCCAGCATGGACTGGGCCAGAGAATTTGTTTCCTCTCTGTGGGCAGCTGTGCCGTCCTGCTGCTGCATGACATTGGCTATGGTGTGGGCAGGCACCGGGACTGGAGAGGACGGCTCCAGGAGAGCAGTGCGGGCAGCAGCTGTGCTGAGGCTGGCAGAGGCTGGCAGTGCTCTGCTTTTTACTTCTCCTGGAAGCAAGCGAGGATGGGGAGAGACTGCAGAGCTCCCTGCTGCCCTGCTCCCATACAGGCGCTGCTGCAGCTTCACTTGCAGTGGTCACCCAGGAAGGACACTTGTTTTCATGAGAAAACCTGTGCACCAGGAGAGATCTTTGACAACTGTATAGCAGTGCTATCCAAAAAAGCTACATCCTGTGAAGCCAAAGAATAATAAAGAGTTTCACGCTCAAAGAACTCATGATTACAGCCTGGCCAGCACAAGTTTATTTAGCAAAATGCATTTGCTCTTGCAAAAGAAACAGTGCATGTCTGCAGCGCTCCTGGATGCCAGGCKTTCAAAAGGGCTGTCAGACCTCGCACTGACTGGCGCATAGCTGTCCCAGGTAGGATGGTTTTCTGCACTTGCCAGTCATTTTAAGCCTCAGCTATGGCTGGCTGCCTGTAACTCCCAAGTGCCTGCATGTGCAGTACGAATTACCTGCTGTGTTATGATAGACAAGTGATTACCATGAGGAAGACAAATTGGATTTAGTGCTGAGCGTGCTGCCATCTCCCTTGTGTGCCCTTGCAGACGTTTCCTGGGAAGCGAAGGGAGCTGGCTGCATGCCTGGGAGCTCCCAGGAAAACGTTTCTGATGGAGTTGGACCCAACTAAACTGGGAATCCTCTGGGGCCTTGACTSTGTCCTCCTGTGTTGACATCCCTCTTGCTGAAGGGCTGAGACTTCCCGGAGAYGCTGAAACACCCATAGCAGCAGCGCCCTCCCCTCAGTAGCACCTTTGCGATTGGAAACATGAGTTGGGATTTGTGTGCCACAGGAATGATGTGCTCTGATGCCCACCTCCTCAAGCAGCCCCAAAGGCGTCATCTTCCTCCAGCTGGCAGCAGCTCCCATCAGCCTCAGCCAACCTGCAGCAGCACAGCCTCACGCCCTGCCGGGCACCCCCACCCCACCTTGGTGGCCACCGCGGCCACCTGGAGCATGATCCGCCACGGCAGAGCCAGTGCTTGGTGCTGCGGCGCGCGCAGACGCTGCCCCTTCCCCAGTGCTGCGCTGAAAGACGCACCAGTCGCTGGGGATTAAGGGCTGTGTTCTCACCACGCACCACAGCCCGCCACGAACTGCTCCTGCTTAACATTGTTTTCACTTTGCCAGTGAGCCTTGTCCTGCCCCGGATTGCCCAATAAATCACACGCTCATCTGTCTCCAGCGCTGCAGTGCGATGGAGTTCATAATGGTTTTTCCTAGGAATGAAATGTAATTTGTGATTCAGAAAATCATTTAATATGTGCTTAACGTCTTAGCCAATCATTCCGGCTTCCTGCACAGGTTAGAACGCTTCTATGTACGGGGCATTTATTTAGACWTGTTTGAGTCTTTTAAAAGATTTCCCCATTCAGATAATTTCTATGAAGGCCTGTGCCTTCATGTGCCTTTGCAGAAGCTTCCATTTTTAAATTCTCCATTCAGCCTGGTCAGTTCCTGCAGTCGGTTTATGTCTTCTTATCTCTTGCGACCCGGTTTGCGCTCTGCAGGGTTGGGGGCCATGGCGTGTGCTTGGGCTGGCGCAGCCCCCTCCAGCTTCTCTTCCCATCTGGACCTTGGTTTTGCTGTGTCTGGCAGAGGTGCTGTGTTGAATAGTGAACAGTGAATGATGGAATTAACAGTTTTGGGTGGAAATCTGATGAAGAGCAAAGAGAAAGAACTGGAGCCCCAGTTTGTGAGCTGGCGGTGCAGCACAGAGAACTTGGACAGCCTCTTCCCAGTAGCCTCCAGCTCCTTGGACAGAAAGCTGCCTGGCTGGCTTTGACAGGGAAAGGGAGACCTGCTTTGTAATTTGCCCAGGAAGGACTTGAGCTTGGCAAGAGCTGCAGCATATGCAGACTTATGACAGCCCCTCTGCTCTCATGCACAAAGAGCTCCAGTTTTAAGGTTTAACAGTACAAGTGATGGAGAAGCCACTGCTGTTCTAACCATAAGCACCATTCCCCATTGTTTGTCTCATTAATTGGTCTACTTTGAATTTAAATATCCTGCATTTCAGGATGCTTTCCTTCTGCAAGATCAAAAAGCTTATCCAAATTATTGCCGGTGTTTCTGGATTTTTTTCAAATGCTGATATTTTCTTCCAGACTGTTAAAAAAAAGATGAAAAACGAGAGTACATCTTTCCAGAAAATAATTAAATTTTCTCCAAAAATAGCCCAGATAAAGAGATGCCCCGTTTAAACTTCTTTAGTATTCTGTATAAGTGGTTTCAGCCTAGACATCATGAAGGAGAATTTCTCCTGTCACAGTATCTTACACTTCAGTTACGTTAAAGCTGTCACCTATCCATCTTAAAGAGTCCCATGATAACAGTGTAAGCTATAGTGTAAGCTGTTGGGTTTCTGTGTAAAGACTACAGMGATTTTACAAATTATGTAAAAGGCCCGCGTATAAACTAAAACCTAGGGCATGCGGGTGGCACAAAAGCTTTGCAGTTTGGTTAGAAATTTTGCACAAGTGAGACCTCTTGAATCTATAGGGAAAAAGATTCCCATCTAAACCTTAGTAGTTAGTCTGTTACACAACCACCACCTGGCAGTGCGTTTGGCTTCCAAGAACTGACTTGCCTGCAAAATAAGAGAATAGCGTGCAAGAGCTGCAATACTCAGTTAAAACAGATGTGCAGGAGACTCGGCTCCAAGTAAAGGTCTGGAGGCTTCTCCAGAGGATTCTAGAGGCTGCTCCCCGCACTGTGCCAAGGAGACCTTGCTGGTACCGGCATTTCCTGGTTGACGCCCCGGCTGACCAGGGTGGGGGCTCAGCGTGCTCATCAGTGGACAACGGAACTGCCAGTCGAAGCCGAGCAGCTCGCCTGGAGAGATGGACTCCCTGTTGTCAGAGATGGGCTCCCTGGGGACAGAGAGGGGCCCTCTTGGATTCAGCTTTTTGAGGACTTCGGTTTCCCTTCGAATATCCCAGTTTCCCTCCGTGGCCTAGTGAGGTGCTGGAGTGATTGGGCTGGGTGGATCCATACCCACGAGACAGGAGGAGYTCTGTCCCTGTGCTGGCCAGGTGAGAGGCGCAGGTAGGCGCAGCACTAAACTTTGGGGAAGTTCAGACCTGAACTCTGCATCCGTAGCCACCCCATCCTGTCAGGACACGCTYCAGGAGGGAGTTTGGTCAGCGCCTGTAGGGCCCAGGTGGGGGGAGCTCTTRAATAAAATGATGATGATTAATTATTGTTTCATAATGAGGGATTAACACAGGCTTTGCAGCTAAATAACACAGTGCTTAGCATTTCTGTGTGGCAGCAGTGTGCAGGTTCAGAGCGCTGTACAAACAGCTGCTAAATTACTAAAATGAAGAGATTATTCCGTGGTCCGTGTCTTTGCGTTTCTCAGGGAAGGGTGGGGAGGTTTAGGGACTTGCCCTTGACATTACTACGCTGGCACATTCCAAGATCATGGCTCATGTTGTCAGGCATGTGAGGTGCTTGTTTGGCTTTTACCTTTGGGAGAYTGAATTTATGAAAATAAAACTAACACCTTGGCTTGCCACGTGCAAGTGCTTTGCAATCTTTTCCCACAGAGTCATGCCGGGGATGACTTGGTACAGACGCTGCAGCCTTGCAGAAACACCCTGTGCTGCCACAATGTTCTGCACATCTGTGCAGAAATCCCTTTTCTCAGCTCTGCTGCCCAAAGCCCTTATGGAAGAGAGGCTTCCAGATCTGCAGCTCGTTTATTTCTAAATCTATGAGCAGCCAGGGAAGTTTATTCCATCTCGGTGATCATGTTTTCTGTTCCTGGAGTGTTTGGGTCAACTCATATAATAATTTTTTAGTGCCAGCATGTGTGGAAAAGTTATTACAGGGGCGAGCTCATTTTGAACTTTCATTTATAAAGTTTCTCCCACGTCAGCTGTTCCATGCTGGAGGTTCCATCAGCAGCAAGACAGCAGCGGGACAGATGACAGGCTCTTCAGAGACCTTGGCAAGGAGAGCGGATGCCTGGTCAGGAGACCAGGCATGAGTGTCCTGGCCTTGCCTGGGTTTACTCTGCTCCCCTAACCCCCTCCGGAGCCAGGCAACACTCTTAGCACACTTTCTCTTGGGCTTTTCTTTTCATGGAAACCACAGCAATGCAGAAGAAATAATGCAAAACTCAATGGCTTCCAGGCCTTGCACATTTGGACCGACTTGAACTCTCTCACCAAGCTTTTGCACAGCTCTCTTCCCATTTTCAGCTCACCTAGCGATTCCGCATCTGCAAGTTGGGAAATGATTTTCCCCATGTCCCCATGTGCCAGACACATGAGACATTGGATGTTGTTGCCACTTGTCAGGGGGATCCTGGTGTCTCCATGCAGCCACCTTGCGAATTTGGGCAAGGCTCTTGTGCCTCAGTTCCCCCTGACAAAGTKTGCACGTGTGTCAATCACTGCAAGAGCAGGAGAAGAAAAATCTCTTTATAAGTACTYATTATTTATCGGATGCAATCAGAATGTAGCACAGGGACTGCGGAAGATTTATGTAGCCATAGGAGGAAAAACAGAAAGGATGGTCTGGTTTCTAGGACAGAAATCCGCCGTTTCTAATTCTTAGAGAAATTTTTGAGCCTTTTTGTAAATTCTGCAGAGAAGTCTCTTATAGAAAAGGTGGGCTTGAGTTGCTGAGTCTGAGACTACTTGTGTATGTTTAGGAAAATCTGGTGCTCACTCTTGTGTAGACTTGATAATCTACAAAAAGAGAAAAATATGAGAAACATAAATGTGGTCCTGTGGCTGGTGATAATTATTATTTTGTTTTGATTTATCATTCACAGGAATTTTTTTAWGAGCGCCTCACAGGCATAATTCTTTCTCGTGCATAGTTTATTTTTTGCCAAAACGACAAGAGGACAGGATACTTAGCAGAATATGTCTGACGGGTGGGTGGAGAAAAGAGCAGATTTGGCCTCCTGCCAAATATGGGGAAGGCAAAAGAATGAGAAGGCAGCAGCTTGCTGTAGTGCTGCCACGCTCCTTGTCCTGGAACAGGGTCTTTGCTCTGGATGGTGCTCCCAAGGCTCTGGGCTGCAGGATTGGCGCTGCCGGTGTGTCCTGCAGCGCAGCCCCAGCTGCACAGGGCTCCTCAGCAATTGCAAAAGCCCCAGTGAGCAAAACGTGTGCAGCAGGCCAAAAAATCAAGGGTGTGAAAATACAGGCTTCCTTTTGGCGCCCAAGCCTCTGGGATGCGGTCATTTTACATTCCCAGGCATCTCTGGTGAGCAAGAAGCAGCGAGGTCCTCGTGATGGGGCGCCTCCAGGCAGCGAGGCGAGCAGGCTCAGTGGGTATCGCAGGCACATCCCGAGGTTTGGCACAGCCCTCAGTAGGACACGGAGCCGCCAGGCTTTATGGAAAAGCACAGAAGTGGCTGTGGAGGTAGGGGCACTGCTATTTTGGAAGCTCTGCATTTTATTTGGGATATTTAAACGTTTGTCAGCACTTTTTCTTTTCCAAATGCTCTGCTTGCATTTTATCCAAGTGTAACACCAACTGCCAAGAGGAGAAACTGGTGAATAAATTGTCTCTGTGCCAGGCAAAGACCCAGCTTTCCTGCTACAGCTTTAGCGCTACAACTTGTCACCTTRAAATGGTTTTAATCCCATGTATGAGGTGCACAGGCAGCTATAGGATTTATGTATGCAAGAGAATTGGGAGACCTGCCCTGACTTGCAAAACCAGAAGAAAAAACATATGTTGTGCTCACCTGCTCTTTGGTACCACAGTGACCTTAAATCACTGGCAAATGAGTGTGTTCATTCTAGCTACTCCATCCCTTTTTCCTAATGTGAAATCAGATTGCTGGAATGAGCTGGATTCTGTTTGTGAAGCCAAGCTTGTGAGTGGGTTAAAGGGAAAACAAACTCAATGTAGAGGAAATGAGATAAATTTAAATAAGGAAACAAAACATTGATTTTAATTTCTGATTGTTAGTGTCTTTTGTAGGAGTTTGTAGAATTTCCCCCAGGCCAGATTTTCCAGAAATCTTGCACACCGACCAAGGTGAAATTTTACCTTCACAAAAGGAATTATGGTGTGGGGAGCATGTCCTGGGGGCCACAGGACTGGCTCCAATCTGRGTTTAGATCCATATTTTTAAAAATAAGAGGAGAGAAATAGGCAGAGTGCAAGAAAGATTGCAGAAATGTTTCCAAGCCGTAGGGTGTGCAACTCTTAGAGAGCTCAGTTTCTCTGGTTTGTCAAAACAGAGTCTGAGAGGGGATGTGGTTATACCCAATAAGCATCAAAAGGAAGGTGGAAGGAAAATGCCAGCTGCCAGAAGTTGCTTAATCTAGGGCAAAAAGGCAGAAGAGGAATTAACAGCTGATTGTTGGTGCTGAATAAATTCATAACTGGGCACTCTTCACCAGTGAGAATAACTCAGTGAGAATCATCAGAACAAGACTAAGTGTGTTCTTGTGCTTCTTGCTTGTTTTCAAATTGAGAAGTGCTTTTTGGGAAGACAAGCAATGGCCAAACACAAAGTGCTGGACTCTAAAAAATGTTGGGATAGCATCAGAACCTCTGAATCTGTTGCCTGCATCAATATGCTCTGCCTCTATAAAAYTGCCACCGTCTGAAACATCCCCGTGCTCCACAGCTTTATTTCCAATGCAGTGCATGGATTTAAGGTGGAAAGAACCTCCGCTCAGCACCGCAGGAGAGTTCAGAGCACTGAAACGAGAGTGGGCACGGATGGTTCAGTCTCACTGCGCCAGGGAGGCCCTTGCACAGCTGCACAGCCTCAGAAATTCCTGGTGATGCTGCAGAGGTCAGTCCTTCACTCAAAAATGTGTTTCTGATTACAGTCTGCCCCCTTGCAGATAGCAACGCAGTCGGTGACAAATCCCGGGAAGATAGGCTTTCCGAGCGGCTACCACGCGGCTACCTGCCAGCGGCTGACACAGCTCATCTGCTTCAGCTTCGGCACGGCAGCGGGTGCCGCGCAAGCCTGCCCGGCTCTCCTCAAAACCCCTGCGCTGCTCCTTCCAGGAAGGGAGCCGCTCTTCTCTCTGTAATATGACAATTACTTGTAATGACTGATGTCGAGGTTGGGCAGATAGGAAAAGTTTTTTACGTGTAAGCAATTCTTTACATGCTCTCGCTGTGTAGCCAAATCACGTACGGCACCAAGCGGCACAAAAAGAAATGGCCCGTGCAAGATGATAAAGCATGGCTTTATCTCAGAGATCGCCATCTGATATTTTATAAAACATGCCTGAGCCCTCTTAAATGGGGCAGGAAGGCTTGGCAGACACTTATGAAACGCAGCTGGGCCCAGAGAGCCTTTTACCTGCTTTCTGAGAAAGAGCTCCCCTCGCAGACAGCCGTGGATGGAGGAATGGATGATCCAGCAGTTTGGAGCCTGGGCGAGGATCTGTGTGATCCGGATCCATGCTGTGCTGCCTCACATTTCCTGTCTGACCACTGGGATTTGTTCTGTCCTGGGTCTGCTCTCGCGCGACAGGGATAGCAGCATCCATTTGTCTGGCAGAGGTGCTGGAATATCGAGAACAAAACATGCAAGGACTCAAGGTTTGCCTGGAAAGCGAAGCTGCAGCCTCTGCTCCCCTGAGGCTGCCAAATGCACTGACCTGGGACAGCAGCACCGTTACTGGGAAGGGTTACCAGGCGGGATCCCTGCCCGGAACGGGGACCATGGGCAGTGGGGCAGGCTCAGGGCTGAGCCACACAGTGTGCGGCTCTGGGACGCAGACCGTCTGCCAAGACACAGAGCTGCTCTCCCTTCCTGCAGGGCTTCAGTGGGTTTTGCTTTTGCTCTGCATCCAAAATGTCATATCCAAATCCTCCGTGGAACAGCTTTAGCATTCCTGTGCTGCTCTTGTAGATCAACATCAGCTCTCACATATGTCTTTGCCGCTTTGTAGTGCTCGTCTTCTTTCATTTTTTCCATCACAGCCAATTTTACATGTAGTTTAGCCTCAGAAAATTGCTGGTTTTGTTCTAACTGCAGGCAACTCAGAGCCAAAACCTCAGCTATTACCTCGCGTGAGCGGGTTGGATGGTTTGCAGGCCTTGCTGCACCTCTCACCAGGGCTCCCCCCTGGCCTAGCTGCAGCCACCAGGTTTCTGTGCCGATAACCTGCCTCTCTGAAGGACTGCACTCAGATAACCCAAGCCAAGGGGCAAAGGGAAATTAAAGGGAGGGAGGGAAGGAGAGAGAGGACAAGGCTCCTGGGGAGCAGATCTGCTGTAAGAGGAGTAAGTGGTGAGCTAGGGTCTATGTGGGATGGGGGCAGAGGCTTCCCTGCCTCATCCCCACCATTCCCTCAGGGATGCCCTCCTTGAGGGGCTCCTGGAGCCACCAGCTCCTCTCTCCTGCCCCATGTGAGGACAAAAGCATGGTGCTCTGAGCTTTGGCCGGGGGGGGGTTGACGCTCTTTCAACCTCCTTTTGGGGGTAAATTAAAAAAAAAAAAGGCAGCACAGGGACAGGGAGCGTGTCCATGGGGTGACTAATTACTATTAGGCCCTTATTGCTGTCAGGTGAACTGGTAGCCGAGCCCCAGACATGTGGTCATTGTCAAGAAGAATTTTTGACTCCCCTTGCAGCAGCGCCTCCTCCTCCCCTCCTGGCCATTAATTACTTCCCCCGTCCTTCCAAACTGCCAAGGAGTGAGGAGCAGCAGAGCTGGAGATGAAAGGAGGCAGCGGCTGCCCCGGTTTCCAGGTCTTTCAAATAACTGGGCTGTAATAACTTCCACAGCCGAGGGAAATGGGTGAGCGGTGGGAGGAAGGTCAGCGCGGAGGGGAGGAAGGCTCTCGTGTAGCAATGATGTAGTGGCTCCTAATGGAAGAAACCTGTGGAATTAATCAAGCGCCAGGCCTCATTTGTTAATGACAGTGCCGGGAGAGCGCTGCAGTCTCTCGTGCAGTTGGGTAAGTGGGAGCCCAGCCGGAGCGGGCAAGTGGCGTGGGCAGCGACGTCTCTGTGTGCGGGGCCCTCACGGCCACGCGTGGGCTTTGACTGTGGCCACGGGGAGCAAGGCTGGCGCTGACCTCCCATGCTTGGCTTCCAGGCTGTCATGCGTGAAGCCGGTCACGCTCGGTTTCCCCCAGCTTAGCACGGGGTATTGGGATGACATTGTTCTGGCTTGCTCGCCGCGGAAAGCAGCGGCTCTGGGGAACCAGTTAAGGCGGTTTGGGCCTAGCTTCCACCTCCGCTCCCCCTGCACGYGCCCCGCAGTCCCGCAGTCTGGCCTTGATTTCACAGGCCAGAGGTGAGTGAGAATCGAAGCAGGGCAGTTGCTGCTGGCACATGGGGCGAGTCCCTGCACCCGTGGGCTGCCCACGGGGCTGGCACATGCACGGGGCTGGCACACGAGCGGGGCTCTGCCTGCATCCCCAATGGAGCTTCTGTAGCTCTGGGGAGCCTCTAAAGTCTGGGTCCCCAGGAGATCCTATCAGTGCCGCAGCCCTGGGGGCAGGTGGAGACACGGGATGTCCCTCCAGGTCCTGCCGTGCCAGTGCTCCCAGGTGCTGCTTGGATGGGGACAGCACTTTATCCTCCTCCATGCGGCTGAGACAGGTCCGTGTAGCCTCGCAGCTATGGATGGACAGCGGGTAAGGAGCCTGCTCAGATACCATAGCCATCCTGTACATATAAAAAATAACGTACAGTCTCCTTATAGGAAACATATGTGTCCTTTCCACATAGGCCAGGCAGATTTCTGTTTGAAGAAATGACAGTCTGACCAAAATGCCAAGCACCGTCTGCTCTCATGTTACACTCGGGAGAGGGGCTGCGCTCTCTGAACCTAATGCTCTTCTTAAGCTGCACCCCCTTCAAAGGGCGCAGCTGCGCGGGCTGCTAGCAAAGGGCCTCGCTCGCATCTGCGAGGACACCGCCAGACCTGGGATTAGGTGCCTCGCTGCTTCTGCCCTGCTAAACTGGAAATAATCTTAGTGACCTCTGGGGAGGCCTCCACGATCCGTTGCTGAGAGGACTGCAGGGCAAAAGCACCCTTGTACTGAAGTGCAAGAAGTAAATTATCTTGTCCTGCTCAGTAGCCCTGATTTCTTGATAGCATTAATTGATAGAGTTGATTAAGAGCTTTCAAAAGCCAAATAGTTGGAAAGGATTCCTCCAAAAGATCAGTGAATGTGGGAATTTTTCCAAAACCTGCAGACAGGAGCGCTTTCAAGCTCATTTACTTGTGGCTTTGATGATGCTGGGTAGTGCTAGCGTGCTTAGAAGCTGAGCGTGAGGTTGCTTGGCGTGGGTCTGGAGCTCCCAGCCACATGAAAGCCAAGGAGTGGATAAGGTCACATCAGAGGTGCTGTGCACTGAACTTGATGGAAACCTGTCCTCAAAAGGCAGCTTGGCTGCTCACAGTGCTCCTGTCACTATGGTAGTGCAGTGGCCCCTGCGCTGGTGACAGGCTCTGCTCAGAAGAGCAGCTCGCAGGCTCCAAGCCCAGATCTCTGCAGGTGCCCTCAGAGGCCAAGAGACCCACGTGCTGGCCAGCAGACGCCCAATGGGGCTTCATTGGCTCAGAAAATCTGCTTTGGAAAGATGTGGAGGTAACGCTCACCTTTTATTCTGGGATCCTGGGATTCCTGTGCCTCAGGCACAACACCCTGGGATTCTTCTGTGGGCGCCTACTGTGCACGTGGCTCCATTTGGGAATCCTTGCCTTGCTGTATGTTCTCACCTCAGCAGKAAATTAGTCTTTAGCCCCATTAAAGTATTAGATTTTAGCTAAATCCTTAGCTAAGCCTTGCTTGCTTTAATTAAGGCATTAAGCTGTAATTAAAACTTAGCACATCGGCAAAATCACCTTTCCCTTCTACCTTATTTAGGCTGGAGCGGGCTGTGTCCCCAGATAGCAGCTGATACTGACAAGTTGGGAGAATCTGTTTGGAAGCTTTTCCCTGTGAGCGTTAGAAGAGAGAAATCCGCTCTTGCGCGGGGCCTGGCAGGCACCGTTACACTCACCGCAGCTCCAGTGGTGTGCCAGGACGGGGACAGCGTCCCCGGCCTCCACGCGGCAGAGCTGGTCCAAGTAGCCTCCATGCAGCGTCCCCAGGCTGAAGGAGTTCAAAGCACAAGGTTTCCCGAGCAAAACCTAGGTCCTCCTCAAAACTAGGTTGATGGTTTTATTCCAAATGGCGCATTGTAAAGCAGGCGTTTGGCCATGACAAAACCTGTGCTTGGGGTGGGGAAGGATCTCCTTGGAGCTGGCCCTGGATGGCCTCTTTGAGCATGTAAAGGGCAGCCAAACTTGGAGGAACATCCCACCTTCAGTGTAGATGGTAATAAAAGCAGCAGAGCTTTTGGCAGCAAAAGGTCTAATTGTAGGACACGGCAAGTAGGTGTGAGAATCTTCTCTGCGGCACATTGGCTACCTGGAAACGGGATGAGCCAGGATGCGGCCAGCTGAGATCCAGGCTGCRGCAGAAACTGCACATGGACACAGCAGACTTGTCCCATGGGCTCTCCTGGACGCATTGGTGTCTCACTGAAAACCAGCAGGAGTTTCCTGATGCTTCAACACCCCTTGTCATGGTTGTTTCAAAGGAAGGTGAAGCATCTGAGCATGGAGGACAAAGGTGCTGTGCTCCCCCTTAGATTTTTGTTCATATTTCACTTAAGCCTTCCACTAAAATCTGCATACTCTGACTTGTCAAAACCAGCTCATCCCAGCTGTCATTGCAGAAGCACCTTTCCTTGGAGCAGAATAGAATTGGCAAGGAGAAAACTGCGTTTTTCACGTTGCATTTCTCCAGCGCTCAGTCAGGCACCTTGGAGATCTCTGCAGTGGTCACTCCTGTGTGGGACACCCTCCCAGGCACAGCCACTCTCTGCCTGGCCACCACATGGGTTAGTGCCCCACACCTTTCCGGAAAGAAGTCACCTGTGCCATGGGGTCCTGGCCAGATGCAGATGGAGGAAGTTGGAGTGTGGAGCTCTGGGCTCTTCTGCATGGAGAGCGCCCCAGATGSACTGCAGTGTTCTGCTGCCTCTCTATCTCTAACACTGGAAAGGAGACCAACTTCACTGCTGGTCCCCAAGAACCAGGTGGAACAGAAGGCTGTTCCAGCGTCACCATTGTTTTAGGCTGCTACGGTGACGACAGCTTCTCAAATAACCAACTCTGCACTTCCTTTCTGCTAGCAGACTCATGCCTCTTCCAGCGCTTGGCCTTTTGCCTGGCTCGCTGTGGCAGCTGGACTTCGGGTACTCCTGAGGGTGACGTGCACGGTGTGTTTACCCTCTGCATTGAGCAGATTAACATCTTTGACCATTTAAACGTTGAGTTTCTGGGTCCAGCTCTGCTGTCTTCTCTGCTTTGATGGCCGCTCCAGGGGCCGGCGGGGTTGGCCAGGGGAAGCGGGTCTGGCACGCTGCATACTCACAGCTGCCAAGTTCCTCCTCAGCAGAGATGCTATGAAAACTGTAGTGCTTTTTACATTATCTTTAAAATTCTGACAGAAGTAATTAAAAGTTGTGTTTGAACCAGTACAAGATGGCAAGGGACCTGAAACTAGATCTGCAGAGTAGATTTTTCCTTGAAAATGGAGGGGGGGAAAAAAAAAAAAGGATACTCTTGGCAGCAACCCCACAAAAACAAACCACAGAGTCCTCCCAGCAGCAAGTACCACAGCTGGTGGCCGGCACGTGTCCCTGTCCTCAGCAAGAAGCCCCATAGCAGCATGGCCTGGGCACAGCTGCCCAACGCGACGCCTGGGCACGTGGCGCCGCGGTGACACACRTGTGACGTGTCGTGGTGAGTCATTTCACCGCTAGGTGTCTCCATGTGCTGTGTGACCACGACGAGGGGACAGCTGGTCCCTGGCAGGGACAGTGCTGGAGCTTGGGCTAGTTGGAGGGCGTTGGTCCGGACCTGCGTGCTTTGAAACAGGGACTTAGTGGATGGCAAGAGGGACATGGTGGTGGAGTCTGAAATACTTCCAGGGTTTGGGCTGCTAAAATGGGAGCTGAGCAATGTTCTCCTGTCCCCTAAACATCGAGCCTTTGGGCTATGGGGAGCAAATATATTTATCTCCTAAATAAATTGGAGTTCACAAAGAGGTCTATTTAAGTGCTGGCAGTACCCCTGGGAAGCAGAGATGGGAAGCAAACGTGTAGCAAGCTGCATTTGGAGCTGGAGATTAAACCAAGCAGCCTGCTGGCTGGATACTTCTCCTAAACCAGCCCAGCAGACTCTTGTGTCCACATTTGGGCATTTCATGGTGCTACCCAAAAAAAAAAAAAAAAAAAAAAAAAAAAAAAAAAAAAAAATTGAAGCCTTGAGGAGCTCCCCGTCTTCTAGGATCTGTGTCCAGCTCATGGAGTCACGCAAAGCACCACAAAGGAGGGAATTTTCCCAGGTCTCAGGACACCTGTCACTCAGACAGTCACTTAACACTTCGCACTAAATTCCACACTGGCAGGAGCTTGGAAGACCTGGGAGCCCTTCTGGGGCGTCCTGGCCGTGCGTGGGGCAGAGCGAGGTCCTGGTGGCACTAGCAGCCCTGGAGCTGGGAACACACTTGTGGCTGTGGGGATGCGGCCAGAGGCTTGCTCTGCATGGAAGGGTGTTGCATCTCCTCCAGGGATGCTGAGCTCCTCCTGGCTCTTGGGTTTAACTGAGTAAAAGCTGTTGCCTCAGTTTTGTTTTGCTTCAGGCATAGTGTGGCCCAAGAGCCCTGGCAGCCACCAATAATATCTACAGGTGAGAGCAAGGGGTCATGCACTCTCCAGGCACTTGTTTGTCATCCCAAGGTGTCCTGGTACTTATGACAACAGAGTAGAAACCTGYGTGTCTCTGCTCCCCTTTTGCACTGGATACGTGTGATGAAAGGGAGTGGGAGATTTGCCAGGGTATAAAAACATCTCATCCTTGAGGAAATAAGTCCCTGCRGGGAGCCATTCCTGAGGAGTGGGCAAGGCAGCTTGGGAAGCGAGTCCAGGAATGTGGGACGTCTGCTTGCCAAGGAAGTGCCGTGTCTACTGGCTCCAAAGGCAGGAATTACTGGAATGTTTGGGGGATCCAAGCTATGTCATTATGAGATAGGAACCGATAGGATTAGAAATAAACCTGTAATGGAGAAAAGCTACAAACTAGCCCCCGTTCAGTGATCATGGGAACTTGGCAGGCTCGGGAAGGGAAGAGCCAAGATTTGCAAGTGATCTGGGCTGTTTCAGTGAGGCGGCTGTTCAGCAGCAATGCTGCAAAGGGCCCGAGTGACGTGGTGATGCTCTGCAAATCACACGTTTTTATGGCATCTGATGGGAGCCCCTCTCTCAGCTCACTGGAACGGCTCTCCCAGCCAGCAGAGCTGTCATGCCCAGGCTGATACGCTGGATGATGGGCGATGTAGAGGCAAAAGAGCATTTTTCTGCTGGTTTACATGCTTTTAAAGCAAGGTCTTTGGTAGGACATCTCTGTGACCTGGAATGTAATGGTATTTTGCTTTTAAAGTTCACCTTGAGCCTTGTTTTGAATAGAGTGAGAAAGAAGGTGATAGATTGCCAAGCTGAGGTAAGAGCTTTTCTATTAATAAGAGTCAAGAGTTTGCTGGATGAAGAGAACTGCTGTCAAGAACAGGACAGGAAGAAAGGACAGGTCCCACCTTGTTACTAGACATGAGTATGTTCAAGCAGAGGTGAATTTATGCCTTTTTCTTTTTCTTGTAGAATTAGGTAAGTTTTTGAGGAGATTCAGCATGGATTTTGCCCCAGCTAATATCTCTTCTCAGCAATACTCTTGAGTTTATCTCAAGATCTTAAGAGTCTGGGCAGCATGGTGGTGGTGGTGGCAAAAGAAGAGACTCCCTGGTTCGAGTCAGCAGCTTGAGGATGGCTTCACAAATAGTAGATCAACTGCAGGGGTTTGGGGATTTTCTCTGTTATGAATTAATATTTCTGTCCTGGCTTCTCCCACACAGACACCTTTGATATAATCGTTGACTTGCAGAACAAATTTGAAAGGTCTATGGGGATTAGCATGATGCTAACAAAGTAAAACCAATGTTGGGATGGAGGGTTGGTTTCAAAGAATCAACGAACCAAATGTTTTGGTGTGTTTAATATGTGACCAGATACTGGGACAGCTGGATGCAGAATTCCTTGGGCTTGGGGCTCCCTGACTGGAGTTGTGTCTGTTTTTCACAGAGTTGCAGTGTCTGGCTAATAACCAACCTGCTGCGCAGGTGCAATTTGAGTCAGAGGCCTTTGTAAAACACTGGATCACAGGGCACCAGATGTTAGGAAACCACAGATACCAGCTTGTAATACACTCACATGTCAATAGAAATTCCTGCTCTTCGGCTTTCAAACTAATTTGTACTCATTTCAAAGACTGCCCATGGAAATTGAGAGGCACAGTGCCCTGGGAGCAGAGAGACGGAGAGAGATTAAGAAAGATGTGCTCTGGGAACAGTGAAGATTGGTGGAGATTCGTCCCCTGGGACCTGCAAATACAGAGGTCTGGGAATACACTCAGAGAGGCAGGAGGCAGGCAGGGTTTGGGCATGCCAGAGGCAAGAGGAAAGCTGGCAAGAAGGATTTGGGGAGAAGATAGACAGGTTGCAGTGTGCAGTCCGTGAGGGGAAACTTAGTTTTAGTGGCCAGTGTTGCTGTAAACTCTTTGCCACAGGGTCTGTAATTGCCTTGGTTTCCATGACACACACAGCTTTTTGCTACTTGGTGTTGCCCTAGAGCACTTTTACCAAGGAGATAGTTCTTCAGTACCCAGATGAGAAATCTAAGGAAGACAGAGAAATAAAGTGACTCATTTATGTTTCACCACTGATTCCATGGCAGGTGATGTGGGATTTGAATTCACAGTCACAGACATGTATTAATTTCACATATTAGTATAGTACTACTTAATGATTGCATAGCACTAATGACTGTAAAGATATTTTCCAAGTTATTTATCTTACTGAGGTTTACAAAAAAGACCGTCTAACACAACTAAAATCTAGGCAGAAGGATCTGACCTCTGCTTAGGAAAGGTTCACCCAGAGACTAAAATTCTTCAAGTCCTAGCCATATTGAAGCTTGCTAGGAAGGGATAAGAGAATGGACTTTGAAAGAAAAGAGCCCCTGTTTGTTAGTTTTATTAGGAAGGCATTTTAATGATAATTTTCCCCTCTGTTCTTTCACAGAGTGATAAGAATCTCTTTTCTTCTTGTTTCTTGGAGGGCACTGGAAGGCATCATGGGTCAGCTCGACTGCCCTTATCCTCTCCCATCCATCATGGTTCTGGCTGGTGATGGGTTCAAGGTGTTGCAGGTTTGAATCCTAAGCAGTTCCCAGTGCCTCCTCCACACACTGAAGCCTGCCTTGTTTTTTCAGTAATCCAACCTTTCCCCTTCACCCACAAGAGAGTTTAAACCATCTGCTACCACAGCTTTCTGAGGAGAACAGGGAAACTGATAAAGGCTTTTCGTTCTGCTTTGATTTGCAGGGGCAAACTTCATCCTAAGAGTAGTGTCACACTGATGAATTTTTCTTAGAGGGTCAAAAGGAAGCACCAAAAATCCTGAGAAAATAGCTTAGAGCTGACTTCAGCTTGATGATACTTGTCTGAAGAACAAGGAGGGCACAGTCGCAACCAGCCCCAAAGATTTTGTTTTTCAGGGTCATAGAGGAGGCACAGCAGCTAAAGCCTACCTTTCACAGCCCAACTTCGGCGACTGCTGGGTTGCCATGTCTTGGTGTAAATGAGGACCAGCTATATGTATTTCACCTGAGGCATTTAGCTCAGCCCCAAAGGACTGCATAGTTGACACGCTAACACTGAGGCTGAGATGTAACCCCCATGGCCTCCAGTCGAGGTGATTTCATACTTCCCAGCCATGCATTGCTGCAACAGCATGTGCAGCAATAGCACAAAGCGAGGGAGAGCTACCAGAGGGATATCAGAGGAAATTAAAGAGAGAATTTCATCTCTAATTTGTCCAGTCTCAGCATCACACCCTTTACCTGATCTGTAGGGGGATAATTGCCGTTTAACACTTGTGTTACACATCCTGCTGGAGCAGGGTGTTGACAGTGCAGTCTCTGACACAGCCTGCATGGCAAATACGCCATGTGTTGCCCTGCCCAAGATAGCAATCTGTGATCTTTCCTGCAGTCAGACCTGCCCACATCCTCGCTGACAGAGGTGCAGCTCCTGCGCGAGTCGTGGAACCATAAACGTGAACAGCCAGAGGAAGGTCTAGGTGTTGAAGAGGGAGAGCTTGCCACATAGATCTTTGCTGCTTGTGCCACTGTCTCAAACTCAGTGACAGGAAGATGATAAAAGTTCAGTCCTCCAAACTGCAGGGTAATTCCTTGGAAGCCAAGCGCGCTACAGCTGGCTCACCTTGGTCCCAGTTCGCAGGAGATTTGTGTATAAGTCTGCTTTGAGATTTTAAATGCTTTTACAGACAATAGTGCTAAAACTTCTCGCTGCACCCCAACCATGCCCTAGACACTGGGCTCCAGCAGCGTCCGGGCGGGCGACTGTGGAGGCTCCATAAATCTTGCTCGCACCTCTGGAGCGCTCCTGCAGGTCGCAGGCCGTGAGAGGAGCGTACTCTGAGATCCCTTTGTACCGAGCACACAGACAATGAAATTTTTGTCTTGGTTTTCATTTCGTATTATTGCACCAGTTGTCCTGGATAAGATCATAAACTTGTCCTCACTGGTAATGTGCTTTCACAATGTCTGGAGGAGGCAGGGGGAGGTTAAAATTAATGCACCTCCTAGCATGAAATTATTCATGGCTCAACACTTGTAATTACCAGGGCCAGTTTTAGGAAGCTCGTAGTTATGAGGAATTTGATATTTTAAGACTTAAAGCAAATGTTTTACAAGCTTTATCCTTTGCCCACTGCAGAATACATTATGGTCTGGTGAAATGGTGGCTGTGTGCCCCGGCCCAGCCACTTGCATCAGCTGATCCCACCTGTCAGTCATTCATCACCAAAGCACTGCACAGAGGTAATAAATTCAGCCAGGGGAGGCCGTGGCAGCCCCACCGCCACCCTGCTCCTTCTCCAGAGGATCAGCTCAAGCAGCTCCGGCAGACCAAGGCATCCTGGGCAAAGCTCAAAGCTTTTTGAGACCAGTTAGTGCTGTTGGTGACACTGACAAGTGCATCTGGAGCCCCGGGCAGTGGGTCCCCACCGGGCACTTCCTGCCTGTGCTGTTATCCAGCTTGGGGCTCCTCTCGCCCCGCTGGGGTTGCTTCATCATAGCTCCCCTGTGAATCTGCCTCCATCATGTTCATGCAAGCATTTCTATGAGACCCCAGTGCTGGTTCATGGCAAAGAAGGGACTTGCTGTTGGCTGGGCGAGGAAGAGGGTGGAATTCAGTATTTAATCCAACTTTTTAAGTCATATTTCAAATGGCCGCCTTGTAGTTCCCTTTATTGCTCCGCGCTGTGCATGGCTCCCGCAYGGCTCCTAAGTGCTTCTGCAGCTGCGTTCAAGTGATCCCTGCTTTGGCTGGTGGCCGAGACGGCACCGCAGTGGCTGGGTTTCTGTTCCATGCCCAGCTCCCACCGCTGCGGCTGGGGAGATGGGGCTGGAGCGCTCTCTGTGCTAAGGAGTCAGGAATATCAGTGCTTTGACCTCATTTAACAGCTTAAGTTACCTGCGTCCCCTTAAGCAAGGAAATGCATGAATGGCTCAAGTTGGGTTTATAGGTGATAGAATGTCCTTTCCGAACTAAACATTGCAGGTTAGTTGGGGTTTTGGCAGTTATCCCACATTGGATCTCCCCAACTTTCTGAAGGAAGACGGTGGTTTCAGGGTGCTTAAAAGTCTCCACTTGCCCCCATTTGGCTCCTCTCTACTTGAGCCCCAGATCCTGCCTACACTGCTGCTGATCTCCCGYGGCTTCCTCTGCAATCAGCTGGGCTGCAGAAGGAGCCCGGACTGCCCTGCACGTGAGGATTTCATGTGCCTCATTGACCTGATTGGAGCCCCAAGAGGGAAACCAGGCAGGACGGCTCTTCCTCCAGGTGGATCTTAAGGGCATCCTGCGAGGTGGGACGCAGGACTCCTCAAACTGAACTATGTCAGAAAAAAAAAAGTACTTGTATTTTGTATTTTCCATTTATAAATATTGTGTCAGTTGTTGCTAACTGGCAAATGCTGCTTCCAGAAATGGATGGTTGGTTGTTCCTGGTTGCTGCGGAGTCCAGGAGGTTATCTAGAACTTTTGGCAACATCTCCCTCTGATGCGATCGTAACATTTACGCTCTCTTCATGTGCACAATGTGCTTGTAGCAATTTTGAAGCACTTACCTCCCCTTAGAAGTCACCAATAAACCGCAGTCCCTATAAACCATAGCAATCTGCTTCGATGCCAGCATATCACTGACCAASGCAGCATTTGTGGAGAAACCACAGTGATAACTCCTGGAAACAGCACATGAKAGTCACACAGGCCGACAGCACGGTCCTGTCCAGACGTTTGGAATTAATGCCATGGCCAAGTGTTTGGCATTTCAAACGCCTGCCAGATGCCAGCAGCCATCGCTACAGGAGCCGGACGTGACCCTTTAGAGGAGGACTTGTCAAGATCTCTGCTTTAATCATCCCAAACAGTCAAAAGAAAAATCAATCCATCATACTGAGAAAAAACTTTTGAGATCACCCCTCAAGGAGGATTGCAAGTAATCCCTGCACAAAGGCCCTGTAAAATGATCTCTTTCAAAATCATATGTATGAAATTAGTTATAATCTGCATGGTAACAACCCAAATTTTCAGCCTGACTTGCGTGGCACGATAAGGAGAATACAGATGGCTCTAATGGGGGTTTCTACATACCATTTAATTTGGCCATGTTGAGCACTTCACTGCATCTCAAAGCCTGCCCGGTGAAAAACTGTGCAACAAATTGAGGGCAACTTGTGTTGCTCTGGTGCAGCCTGACCCTGTGGCCTTTGAAACTAGTGACTAATCTCTCACTAATTTTAGTGGTACAGGATCAGTAGTTCATAATTTAGGGCCTAATTTTTGTTTGTAGCATAGGGCTTTTATGTTTCCAGGGCCATGAGGAGTCAAAGCAAGTGCAGCTCAGGGCAGGCGCTGGCCAGGGAGCTGCTGCCTGAGCACGCCAGTCGCTCTTTGACACTTGCTCATTCCTTTAATTTAATGCAGTGTAATAAAAACAAACTTCTAATTAACATTTGGAGCGCTGTAGAAGGGCAGACAGTGTGCAGGGTATCAGGGACACCTGCGTTTAAATAGGGCCCCTGTCCCAGCAGGATCACACTCTGGTGCCACAGGTCCAAGTAGCAGCATAAGCCAGGCAGGGGAGCAGTGTTGGAAGAAACATCTGGTCATTCAAGGACAGGGATGCTGTGGAGGAAGAGGGAATTTTGGAGGGCTACTCCACGTGCACAGGACATGCAGCTCTAGACGCAGAGGAGGAATCACTGCTGCTGGACCCTAGTCCCAGCAAGGAAGTTTGCACAGCCCTTGAGAGGGCTAGTTGTGACAGGCAGAGGAGAGCTCAATGCAGTGACCGCTCTCCTCTCCTGAGAATCACCTGCTGGAAATGCATAAACCATCACAGAATGGCCCTTTCCCAAGTACACCAAAGGATTACATGATCCATGATAAATAAAAGCTTAGCAGATAAAGAGTGAGGTGTAAAGTGTCCTAGTTGCTCTTGTCACAGTGGAAAACCTGTGCCCTGGACTAGCAGCTCTGCTCCGAGAGAGACAGCAGAAAGCAGARGACTGCCAAAAAATGCAATTAGAACAGTCCAAACCTGGGATAAAGTGGATCTAAAAGACAGAAAAACAAAGCAGAGAAAAACAGGACTTGAGGGAAAATCCACTTACTAGAAGAAGGAAAAAAAAAAAAAAAAGACAATCCATTAAGAAAAGGATAAGTGAGAAGAACCTGTTCAGGAAAAATAAAATGTTATCAATTCTGCTTATAATATTATCAGAAAATTATAGCAACACTGAGGGACCCCTTATAAAAGAACTGATAAGATAAGTGGTCTATCTCCTCTGCTATCTGACTGGAGCACCAGTGTTATGTTTTCACTAATAACCTTATCTTTTGCGGTCTAACGTCTCTGATAAGAGGCAAAACAAATGCTGGGGTTTCTCCTGTTATGTTTGCAGCAGCGAGCAGCTTGCTAAGCTTTATCCCTGTTCTTCCGTGGACCTCAGAAGTGGGCATTTCCCCAAGAGGAGCAGGGAGAGGAGGGTGGCTGGCTGAGTGCGGCCGCGCCACGTGGTCCTGAGGCACCTGCAGCCTGTCCCTGCTTCTGCCTCAGACCGGCTGCATGGCTTTGGCTGAGACTCTCCATCCCTTTGTGCCTTTGTCCATRGGAAACACAGTTCCAAGGGCAGCTGGCACAGCAGGGTTGGGGGCTTGTGCAGCAAGGCAAATACCTCCGAGGAACACCTGAATAGCAGAGGTGTTGTCCCCAGGGCCCCAGATGTTGTCCCCAGGGCCAGCACTTTGGGGCYCACAGGAGGGTCTGGCAAGACATTCACAACCTGGTTGTTCACAACCCGCTCAGGAGAGCCCAGGACTCCTGCCTTTGAGTTCCCAGCTCTTACAGCCCTGGAAAGATGTTAGGAACAACACTGTTAATTAAAACTCTGCTAGTAGACACTTGAAGTAATGAAAACCAATACACACCTGCCAGGTCTAAAGAAATTTTCTTCAGAGAAACTATTAGATCAACATGCACTAAAACCTGGCCTGTAAATGTTTTGGCTCCAGGGCTTTCTCGCATAGTACATTAAAAAAAAATGTCAGCCCAAGTTAATCCTCCTTCTAACAGTTGGTAGATACAGTTTATCTGATTGAAATGACAGGACAAAGGGATTTTACTGACTTTATTTTCATTGTCATTAAAGTAAATGTTTTTGCATCTCTGGAAAAAAAAGTTATTGGAAAATTATCTTGTGCTGTAGAATAGAAACCGTCCTCCCATGCAAATCTTGATTCAATATTATTGTGCACTACTGTAAATAGCGAGGTGTTGATTCAGAGCGCGCAGCGGGTGTATTTCACTTCATCCCTTCGTTTGTTTCCAGTTCCCGCCAGGGCGGTTGCATCCCACCTGCCAGCTCTGCTGTTCACACTCCCTCTCACCGCAGCCACAAGCGCTGTGGAGGATGTTCCCTTTTCACGGCTCTTTGCTCCTGCCTCCTGCTTTCACACCCATGTCCTCCAGTGGGATACTGACGGCAAGATGCTGAGACTGATTTCATGCATTTGTAGTGGTCACCCAGCCCCTCCAAGGCATAAATGTAAATAGGTATGTTCAGCCCTGCCCAGCCAAGAGGATACCATGGGCAGCTCCAGTAAAGCGCTCAAATAGAACCGAGCTGTTACAGCACAGAAATCCTGCCTGGCATAGACCTTGCCAAACAGCCAACCTCCCCACCCTGCCCTCYGGAGGATAAAATATGTTGTTAATGGATGGGAGGGAAGATTTCAGAGAGGACGAGATGGGCAGCTCCCAGGAGGAGACTGGTSGAAGTTAAGCAGCAGCAAATAGCCCAGTCTGCACCCCTAGACCATTGCCCGCTGCCTTGTCTTGGTGGGATTTCGCTGCTGGCACAGATGCACGCAGCAGTTAGAGGGACATTCATCTCTTCTTCCCATTAACGCTGGCCGATGCTGGGCATAGTGTCTGTGGCCCAGCACCTCCGTGGGCACCCAGCCCCTGCATCCCTGGCTTTTCTTTCCTAGTGAATGCAGCACAGCTAAGGAGAACATGAAAACATTTTGCATAAATCCCTGCAGAGCACAGGCATGGAGGAGAGAAATGGCCCAGACCTCCCTTTCAATAGCACTGCTTCTTGGCCCCATAAAGAGGAATCATCAGCTAAAATCCCATGGCCTCCCAGGCTTAGCTCTCTCCATAGGGCTGCATTTAGGAACAGAAATGGGATCTGGCAATTTTTAGAGATTCAGATTCCTTAATCATTCATGGTGGGAGAATGTCACTGAATGGGGATCCACATATAAGCCCCCAAGATGGGAAAATACAGGGAGCTTTTGGTTGCTAAGGAATAAATGAGGTTAAACAGAGCACATACCCTTCCTTACACAGGACCTGGCTGGTGGGAACCCAGGAGCAGACCGGTTTTGTTATGTACTGTTCAGTGTCTCTAGGACCATCTGGACAGCAAGGCAGGACTGTGCCTTCGAATGTGGCTCTGCACATTTCTTGCTGCAAAGCGCTGGTTCCACCCATCCTCTCCTTCATCTCTCTGTGAAAATACTGCCATGAGGTTAAGAGGTTTATTTCCTATCACCTGTGACAGGTAGAGCATATATGTCCCACTGTGGGGCAAGAGCTCCCCAAGGAACAGCAGCTCCATGTGTGTCTGCAGGGGTTGATGGGGAGGGCAGCAATTTCTCTGGAATAATCAGGAACAAATCTTGTGCGAGCTGGGCACGACTTGGCTCTTTGCTAGCTCCTCTGTGACAGAGTCCCTTCCACGAGCCTCAGTCCCTGCCTTTAGCCACTGCAGCTGCCTCTTGCAGGATGTGAAGCCACAGACAGGTCTTTGCGGATAAGCCTGAGGCTGAAATCCACTAGAGGCAGATGGAGCCTGTGTGGATTCGGACCCCAGGTCCCATAGTGCTGTAGCAGCACTGGAGATGAGGCTGCTCAGGCTTGTGGTAGGGCAGGGAGGGACTCTTACAGCTTGGCACTGTGTGTTATTAGACTTCTTCAGARCTTTCCTGTGTCTATATGCACAGTTAGATGAGCTCTAGGCTTTCTTTGATGAAGCGTTAGATTATATCAAGTTGCTGAGTGAATTCTAGCTCTCTGCCAGGCTGGGAAAAAGGCTGGGGGAAGCGAGAGCGGAATCCCGGTACAGGGTGAAGTGAGAGGCAATTACTGGGAAATGGCTTCAGGCTGTTGTAAATGCTCATCCAGTGTTTCACAGACTGGGGTTTACTCTGCAATACCTGCAGCAGGGAAGTGTATTACACAGCATTATCTGTGTATCTCTGAATACGGAATATTCTGTACCTAGATTGATGGCAAAGTAGCTTTAGTCAACACAACCGAGTGTGTGCAGCTGGCTTAAACAATAGAAGCAGTCAGCTGGGAAAGTGCAAAGTAGGTTTTATTATAGGCTGAGTGAAAGGAGCAAAACTAAAGTTTCCAGGGAGAGCAGAATCTTGACCACCCTTCTGGAAGGACTTGGGGATATCCAAGACCAAGGGAAGCAGGGACTGGCATGTGCTTATAGAGGGCTAGCTGCACAAGGCACAGACCGCACTAACAGAGTTCAAAGTACATGAAGCACAGAAGAAGTATCAAATGGAACCGGTCTTTTAGTGGTTGTAGAAGGGATATGTGAGGAACTCTGCCATTTGAAATGCTACAAAAAGCAATTAGGGGCAGAAAGTCTCATGAAAAGCTGATCCTGTTTCCATGTGCTCTAAGGACCTATTCTTGTTTGCCAAACTGGAATAATAGCATTTTCAAATGTTTATGAGAATGGGAATTGAAACAAGAGCAAAGGGATTTTTCCATGTGCCTGGCATTTACAGGCTCTGTCTCTGATGATCTTGAAAATAAGCAGAACTGAAGCAATCCTATTATTCCAGGAAAATGTTCATATCAATGATCGCTTTACCTTACTGAGGCCACATTCATAAGCTGAGGCATTTATAAGCGTTTTGTGAGCTAAGAATGTAGCATGTATGCAGGGCTATATTGCAGATGTTTATTTCGTTCCCTCAAAAAGGTGAGGCTGACAGCTTCTCAGGCACCTCGGAGAGGGAGACACCACCAGCTGCTCAGTGAGTTACTGAATAGGAACAAAGGTGAAAGGCACAGCTGCATGTGGAGGTATTTACTTAGCACCTTTAAGGCTTTGCATGCTGTGTGTACCCATCGTTAAACACCTAATGATGCACCTGGATGAGGTTCCACATTCTCTGATGAAGTTTTCTCCCTCAGCTATGATGTTCATCCTTGGACGCATGAGTGCAGCTAGGAGATCTTATAACAAACTCGTGTTCAATTCACTACACTGTGATACTGAGTCCCACAGTGAAGGCGCTGGGGACTGTCTATGAAAAATGGTTGAAATGGTTGAAAACCCTCATGTGAAGCAGTTAGGTGTAAATATCTTGCATCAGCAGCAGCATCAGAACRGGATCTAGGGTGCAGTTTGTGTTCAGTAGCATCAATAAGAGCCATTGAAGAAACGCAGTAGGAGAATGAATTATCCACTGTGAACTCCAGTGAGAGGCAAAGTTACTATAGGATTGAGCAGAGGGGTGGAGCTGGAGTCTCACCAGGGAAGAAGGAGCCATAGGAAACAGCTCCAAATGGCAGTGCTAGTTAAAGGTTAGATGGAGCATGTGGATGTCTGTGCTAGGAAATGAGACTGAGTAGCAGAAAAGCTAGCTCGTCAACATGAAATCTTTACTGTAACACCATCTAAAATTAGCTACCTGGCAAATGAGAACTGGAATATCCTCTGTTTGCCAGTAAAGAGTAACTAAGGTGGGAAGGCAGCAGCCTGTCCTTGAGGGCAGTCCAAAGCTGCCCGGGGGTCCTGCTAGAGCGGTCTCTTCCCTGTGCTGAGGCTGGTTCTGGTGTTATCCTACCCAAAGGGCTTCGTGTGCTGAGTCAGCACTGCCACTTCTGGTAGCCCTGGGCTTTCCATGGACGGCTCCTGTGCGCTGAGCAAGATTGTTTATCTGCCACAGCCCAGCCTCGCACAGTGGGATTGCGGCAAAGGGAAAAATAAACAGGGAATTCTGGCTGCGTTATGTCACCCAGGCCAGGCCAAGCGCTACGGAGCTGCTGCCAAGTTAGGGCGCTTAAGCAAATACTTCAAATGGGTTTAAGAGACAGCTTGATGTTTTTATGAGGAGACAGGAGATTTGCAGATGTGGGACAAAGTAAGGAGGTGCACTGGAGATAAGCTTAAAGGGCCAGACTTGTTGGGCCAAGTGGCCATTTCCTGCCTCGCCGTTTTTGCTTCCTCATGTCTGTCTGCTGACCAGAGCATGCTGTGGTCCAGAGCAGAGCCCATGCTCCCACATGCCCCTGCTGGTGAGTGCAGGGGGATTGTTTCCATGAAAAACACTTCTTACGAAGGAGAAGACAGAAAATAATCAGTAAGAGAGTGGTCAAGGCAGCTGCTCACTTTCTGCACTGGTGATAAGGATGAGAGAGAGCATAGCTAGAAGTCCCCAGACCAGTGAGCACCTGCAGGCATCACTGCTCCCGTGATGTGTCTAGCTGGCACTATAGACAGAGTTTCTGGAGATGGTGGAATTAAAAATGACAGCAATATATGTCCTTTATTGTGTAGCCAGTTTTCCCTAGTGAGCTGTCCCAGCTAGGTGGTCCCTCTGTACTGACGTTGTTACAGATTTGATTGTCCATTTTTAAGAAAAATTGTTTCTTTTGCTCTTGGAAAATGAAGAAAAATTTGTCTCGTGTCAGAATGGAGGTCACATCTTGGAATAGTTCCTCCAGCTCCCAGAAAAAAAGGACACACGGGCACACACAAGCAACAGGCTCAGATGAAAACAATTCATTATAGGGCTTCCATGAACTTTCCAACTTTAAGCTCCTTTATCTTCTGAGCATGTGTYTCCAAGGCAACCGCTTAACTACTGCAGGTTTTCCAACGTGCTGCATTTCACATAATCTATCTCTTTCTCCAAAGTTTGAGTGTAGATCCTTGCCTAAAAATACTTCATAACTATTTTTTAAAAAGAAAGTGAAGAAAAAGAAAATAACTGCATTGTATTTTTAGGAAAACAGTGTGACAATGCCATAGTATGCTAGTGTGCTCTAACTGTAACTACTTAGACAAAAGTTAATTATTATTGATACRTATCAAATGTCTGGAAATCACTGAGTTGAGCACTAAAGGTACCTGACCTGTCCCCTCTTTCTTTATCCTTTGGGTTTTTGCAACTGAACTAGAAGAAAGTCTCTTTGGAACTGTGGTTTTCTCTTACTCCTCACTTCTGCTTGAGCTGCAAGCACTTCAAGGCCAAGCATATTGCTCTGTTCGACATTTCTGTTCACATTACATTGAAAATTAGAAATCTACTTAGAAATGAAAGAAAGGAAAAAGCGGGGAGGAGAGAACTACATGTCCTTTCCTGGGTTAATGACAGAACTTAGTTCATGTTAATCTGAGTTCAGAGTGTGAGTGGTTTTGACTGCGGTTGTTAATATTGAATTGTTAATAAAGATTTGTGAAAATTTTAAAGTCAGGTCATCTAAGTAGTGAGCCTGGACGCCCTGCTACCTTTTCAGGTTGTCAGCTCCCAGGTTTAYTACTGTTATCTCAACCTAGAGCCCATCCTCCTAATTGAGGCTGTAGATGGAGCCCCATGTATATACTCTTGTGTTCAAGCAGTTCCTCCTGGGAGAACATGCAGAAGCCTTGTGGCTTGAAGAGGGAGTTCAGTGCTGAAGGATGCTTGGGAGATCCATGGGCTTCCTCAGCTCTTGAAAGACATCATGGCACTTTCCAACCTCTCCTGAGAGCAATAAAGGAAATAGAGTTTTCTAGGGTGAAAGCTTTTCATTGTATTTCGGCCATTTCTGTTCTGTTGTCCAGCCTAGTTCTGGTCCATGAAACAAACTTAATGCCCTTTGCATTTGACCCTTCTGCTGCTTTGGGCTGAAATTTTTGAGGTATTTTCATATAGATTTTGGAAGTAATATGTTAATTATGCCAAAAGTGTGAAGATAAAACATTATAATTATATTACAATAAGTTTAATACTGAAATACAGTTCATTTTACATAGGATGTTCACACCTTTCAAAATGAAGGTTCTGCAGGTTCCTTTCATTAAAGAAAAAACATGAGAAAATTTACAGTGAAAGATTTTCAGACTGTGAATATATGGGAGAAAATTGTGTTCTACTTCCAATAATTCTAATGAATTATTCTGTACACAGCAGAACTAAAGGAACCAGGCAGACCCCAGGRCTGTGCACTGCCGGGTCTCCCTTGCGTGCTGGGCAGCATCTCACGTTGCGGCAGGAGGGAAGCGCAGGTGCTTGTCTGTCCTGCAGGCAGGGYTCTGTGTGCTGTTCCCATTAAACTCGGGTTGTATCCTAAAGCTCTAATGTGACTGTGGCCTTCTTTCTTCTCGAAGAAAAGAAAGACACTTGAAAGCTTCATGCAGGCAGGGTGGATATAAACTTTATGTTCTGTAAGTAGCTGTTTAACCTCTGCAACCTTATCTATCTGGAGACTGCAGTGCACAGAGTAGCCATGAAATGAAGGCCTCTGGCAAGTGTTTTGTTGAGTTTCTATGTAGACTCTCAGATATCCACAGAGCACCATGGGACACAGAGGCACTTATAAAGCAGAACTGGATTTGCAGAGAAGGGGCAGATCTGCCAAGCTCCCATACCAGGATGTAAGCGTCCCTTCCCTTGGTAAGAACAGAAGTTCTTATTAAAACCTATCCGCAAACATCTCGTAATGSCTGAGTCCAAAGGCGTCATGGAAGGGGTGTTAAGACGGTTGAATTTTCATCTTTTTTTCATTCTCCCAGCTGTTCATACTCTGACTTTTCCAACTGTCACAAATCCTGCTTTGTAGATCTAGTCAAACTAGAGGCAGCCATTAGCTGAAATCCAAAGAGGATTTTTAACCACAGAGCCTGGTTTTTGTTATTTGCAGAAGAAATGTGATGGTTCATTATCTGCAGCTCTTGTTCACATTTCAGTAATGTGAACCCACTGAAACAAAATCCCCTCTTTCACCTGACTTTTCAAGCCACCATGAGCTATTGATGGTGATTTCGCAGGGTAATAACCCCACAGAGGAGAGGGAGCTTACTGGTGTTATTGGGAAAGATGTCAGAAAGTGAAGCCATTGCAAACTGAGGTTCGATTTAGCCGAGGTGAAACTGCTGCTGCTGCAGGGAAACGCTTTCCCGAGCACTAGGGTACTGCAATAACTCAGACACTTGCTGCCATCTGAACCCTGCTCTTCTCCCAGGCTCCTGGTGCCCATAAAGAAGGTGGAACACACCCCTCAGAGGGATTCCTTAGGGTTTGTGTCCYCCAGGAGGCACAGATTCGTGCTACAGATCCCAGGTTAGCTGGGATAAAAGAGACCTGGCTCGTTCTGGTTGCCAGCAAGCCACTCTTACGGGGAATAATATCTCATTAGCTACCTATCGGTGACCACTTTCCTGATCAATGTAGGGGCATCACCAGCAGCAACTCTGGCAGCAGCAGCAGCAGCAAGAACATCAGCACTGTGTGCAGAGAAGACAGCTGAAACCCCAGCCAGCTGAGCCTGACCAGTATTTAAACCAGACCCTTTTACAAACGGGAAAAGGTCATAAAATCTACTGTGAAACCTTAGTGCTAACTTCAGCTGTTAGTGACTTTAACGGCAAAAGTGCCCTGTCTTAATTATAGGGAGGCTTCTACTGCATGCACTAATTCCCAGGGGACTGGGAACAGACTGATCCCACAGTAGCACTTCAACTGGTAGCACAGCAATAAAAGGAGAAGGAATAAAAGCAGTTCAGAAAAAAATCCCATGTGCTAAACAGCAGCCTCTCTGCTTCTGGCTTTCAACCCAGGCAGGTGCTTATGGAGTTTTCAAATCCCTYTTACGTGAGCCTTGCTATAAAGCTGCTCCCGGGATGTGTGGGGACCTCAGCCAAAGGAAGACCTGCCTCTACCTGCAGAGAGGAAAATAATTCCTGCTCCTCAGTGACAAGCCAAATTTCTTCACAAATATGCAGGAGGAATTAAAGGCCCAGCCCTATTAAGAGCAATAAATTTGTACCAGGGATGTTCTTGGCCCAATAGCGAGAGTAAACTGACACTTTCTGGCACTGCGTCTTCTGCCAAAGGGTGGGAAAAATAACCCAGGTAATAATAAAGTGATCTCAAAGAGCTTTTTTTTTTTTCCCTCCAGTCTGTCTTTTGGATTGAAAACCAAATCCTAACCTTGCATGAATCTTTCCAAGGTTTCTTGGAGTTAAAGGAGCACATTGCATTTATTACAAGCTGGTCAGAAGTGTTCCATGATCCAACATCAGCAATCTCAGAAAGGAAAAGAGGAGCTAGAGAGAGGCAGAGCAGCCACGGGCAGCATGTGAGAGCCTCTGCAGGAGCCCCCGGTGCTCAGCTCCAGCAAGCAGCTGGCGGGCCTGGGGGTGCCCATCCCCTGGCAGCCCCTCTGGCACCAGCACAGGCCTGATCCAGCCTCCAATACAGGAGTGCTGAGCATGTGAGCCAGGCAACAGGTTGGATCCCGCTGCTGCAGCTCTGCCATGAAGGAGCATGGGTGTCAGCCCCAAGCAGTGCTAGCCAAGGGGCTGTGTTCGCAGCAGTTCCCCTGCAAAGTTGCCCTGGATTTGATGGCTTTGCTCTTTACCCTTTTCTGCTTTTTGGGGCCAGGTGTAACCCTTGCCTCTCCCTCCCGGCCTACATGGGTGTCTTTGCTCATTGCTGAGAGCACTGTGAGCCCTTCCCATGCTCAGAAAATCATTTTGTGGCTCATGAAAAAACAAAATTTTAATGAGATAGAAGTGTTGTGTGAACACCCCGTGGAGAGGAGCCAGCAGTCCCCAAGGGATAGAAATGGCTCGTCTGCTTCTCTGCCTGCCTATGCAGTTGATGTTGATGGAAGCCATGTAGCTGTGATGATAGTGCTGTCATATCAGTGATGATATGACTTCAGCTCCCTCTAATCCCTGATGGAACCTACTGCAGCTCCCTCGAATCCCTCCTTCTTATCCCCTAATATTAATMCCAATCCCTTGCTCTAATCTCTCACTCTAATCCTTTGCTCTATCACATTGATTAACATACATGAGGATAGCTGAGGGAGCTGGGATTATTTARTCTGGGAAGGAGAGGGCTCAGGGGAGACCTTTTCACCCTCTGCAGCTACTGAAAGGGAGTGGTAATGAGGCTGGGATCAGTCTCTTCTCCAAAATACCTACCCCTAGGACAAGAGAAAATGGCCTCAAGTTGCACCAGGGGAGCTTCAGGTTGGATATTAGGAAAAATTTTCTAAATTTCCTAAAATTTTCCTAAAATATCCTAGTTGTGAAGCATTGGAACAGGCTGCCCAGGGAAGTGGTGGAGTCACTGTCCATGGCAGTGCTCAAGAAACGTGTAGATGAGGCGCTTAGGGGCATGGCTTAGCAGGAGATGGTTGTGATGATGGGTTTACAGTTGGTTTTCCTAGGCTACATGAGACCTTATTCTTCATTGCTCTGTGGGACTTCTTTCTCCTTCCTCATTTGCTTCGTTGGTGTGACTTTACATTCTGTCTGAGCAAATATCAAAGAGAAATCTCTTGTAAATAGGGAGCTCTGACATTTTTACAAGCTGAGGTTTCAAGATGCATGTTTAATTATTTGCTTTGGAGTCCATATAGTGCTAGACAAATACTGTATTACCTGAGCCTTTTCCTGTGGGTGAGCAGCGTGGCTCGGGGCTGCATGGGTTATATTATTGTGTTGGCCCGTGTTGTATTGGCCCAGACCCTTCTGCTTTCCAGTAAGGGCATCACAGAGGAAATCACCCTGAACTCAACACATTTTGTTCCTTGGAGCTTCTATAAACATATGCAAACAAAGCCCTCCATTCACCTCTCACTTCATCGGACCTGCCACCCACACCAGAACCTCATTCTGGCTGACACCTTGTATGGACTCATCCCTGGCACCTGGGGAACTAAGTGGACATCTTTGTGTTTGGTCAGTGTAGGAGTGCAGGATAACAGGTGGAAAATCTGCCTGGCACCCAGAACTCTTTGTTTGTTTCCCTGGCAGTCACAGAATGGGTGACAAGTTACTGTAGCAGTGACACTTTCCTCTCAGAGATACTGTGAAGCTGTAGAGAGTAGTTCTGCTTGTGGAAGGTGGTTGCCCAAAGTGTTCTGCTTCTCAAGTAATGTTGCCCATGGAATGGAAGCACCAGCCTTTTGGATCCTCTGGGAATGCTTTATAGGCCAGACCGATTTCTGCTGGGTCCAGCTTTTCAAGAGACTGGGCTTGGCTTCTTTGGCTCCTCCACTGCCCAAGTGGCAGTTAAGAAACCTCAAGACCTTCATAATGGTGACTTTCATAATGGGAATGACACAGGAGAGGGCAGTGAAGACAAGCGAGTAACACAATCAGCACCATAGGACCAAGGAGCTGCCACACAACCATGAAGGTCTTTACACTGCTCCCAGCCTTAGCTACCTCCCTTGCTCTTCACCCATCATCCAAGGGGTAGACCCATTCCTATTTAGAGGCTGCATAATCTGGCATAGTGACACATGGACTTCCAGTGGGGCCTCAAAGAGTCCCCAAAATATGAAATCTTCAGTTCAGTTGATTTTATTTATTAGCCTTTGTGCAAACCAGCTTCAGCAGAGCCGGTTGTCTCTTGAGTACTTAGGACAAATAAACACTCCACACTCCTCTGCAGGGCCTGCCAGCCCAGCCCTTAGTGTGGCTTCCAAACCAAGTACCATTCTGCAGGGCTTGCTGGAGGAGAAGCCAATGTCATAACAACACAGTTGATTTATGGCTTCCTGACTCCCTTTCTCTAGCTATCCTTAAGCTGGTGGTACTGTGTGTTCCCCGACAGGGTGACTGAAACCAGGACTGGTTCSTATCATCTATGCCCGAAAGAATCAGGTCAGGTTTTATTGGAAACAGTGTGTGACCAGTCCGAGTGAAGCCAGCATGATAAAACTGCGTGCCCGTGGTGCCAGCAGCAAGGATGAGGCCTGCCGCAGTGCCAGACACGCAGGACTGCACTTCGGAGCCGCACCGGGCACAGCAGCACTCACAGGATGCGCAGCCCCAGGAGTGGGCAGGAAGGGAAACCCAATGTAGGCTGAATAACAATTTTTATTTCTTTTTCATTGCAAATAGATTTTTTCCCCCCTCTATCAGGAAGTTCCCCAGAAGCAATATCCATTCATTTTTTGCCACCAAAATTTCCTTTTAAAAATGGCTACCCATCTYCCCCTGCTAAAAGTAAATTCATTCTTTTAAAAAGTAAAATTTTTAATGAAAAAAAAACTTTTAAAACTTTTCTTAGACAGCAAATCAACTTTCTAACAAATTCTAAACCAGACACTTCCTAAAGCCCCATTTCTTACCACAATACATCTCAGCACAGAGCTGTACAATGGCACAAGTGTCTTCCTATGTGTGGGGGCAACTTTTAGTGCAAACACAACTGGAAGGCTCTTCTCCACCGTGGAGCAGACAGTCCACTGATATGTGTTGATCTCCCTCTCATTAGGGTTTATCTTTCTGTGTCGGAGCAGCCAGGTTTTCCTGAGCGGGTGTGGAATGTGTATTTATTGGTCCCGCTGCCCTGAGGACTTTCACTTTGGCARGGAAAGCAAAGACGACGCCAGCAGACTGGAGAAGGTCTAAGACATTCCTGCTGGGTTTGAAGAGATGAGCAGCAGAGTAAATGAAGTTAAATGGATTTATATGACATGGTTGTCTGTGATTGCAGAGGGCTAGACTCAACACGCAGAGGATATTTGCAGGCCTGGTTGCCAACCTGGGCATGTCATTGAGGTTCGGCTGCGATCGCAGCCTGAAGAGCCCCTGCTCCGTGCTCATGTCTGCCATCAGCTTGCTTGGGCAAGTCACCTCCCTGCTCAGAGATGCTCGCAGAGGAAGTTATATTGGCTTCAGTCAGACTTTCTTTTTATAAACCTGCACGAGCTACTGTGTTGACAGCTCTGTTCCAGCGTATTGTAGTACAACCTGTCTCCCAGGAGCATCCACACAAGGGGCTGAATCACCTGGAACTCAAGTGTAAACTGGTACCTTAAGTTAAAATGGTGCAACTTGCTGATGGAGACAAACTCTTCAATGCCAAATCTCCCACACCTGGATGCCATCCACCGGGCTGAGCAATCGCATATGGGCTAACTCGCAGTGAGGCTTTGCCARTCTCTAAAGAGCACCTTTTAGGGTTGGTGTTATAAATCCCAATCTGCCTCTCTGTCCTCTACATCTTACCTCCTTAAATCATGATAGCAGCTGCTGCTGCTTTACTGTCTCTGACTTCTCCCTCCAAAGGGAAAGGAAGCTATTCTGAAATACAAGTGCTTTCTCCCTTGTTTCTCCCTTGTCCAGAAAAGTCCTGGCTGGTGAGATGCAGACACTGAGTAACACTCCTTTTYTTGTGCTTCCAAACTCTCCTGCACTGCTGGGGGGTCGCAGGGAGCYGCTGCTCCTGGTGAGTCCCACCGTCCAGGGAGCCAATCCAGAGACTGAGCAGCAAAGGACACCTGCACTGGTAGCCCAAGCACTGCTTGATGGATCCTCACATGTGCAGGAGGCAGGACGTCTCCTTGCCTGGGAAGCACCTTCCTGATGCCAGGCAGCACTTTAGCATCCATGGAGGGGCTCTTGCCAGGCTGCCTAGCCTGGATTTCCCCACTCTTGCCTCGCATTCTTGTAGAGGCGCAGGGTCCTGGGAAACGCTGGGAGAGCCCCACAGCAGTATCAAGCCAGGCTGGCAAGGTCTGCATTTTTCTGCGGAGGTTTGGAGGCACCCTGGGTTTTCGGAAGCTTCATAAGGCACAGGCAAGCCCAGCCTGCTGCGTCAAGCCCACTGCGTCACTCCGGATGGGGAGGCAGGGCACTCAGGTGTTGGGACACCTTGGCTTGTTCCTCTCCATGTCAAATTATTTATGATTCATGTGCTGCCATGATGTCACTTCCCATGAATTAGCTGGCCTAGCAACCCAGCTTGTCTTTTGCCAAAGCCCCTGGCAGGGCGCCCGTCAGCCTGCCTGCCTTTCACCAGCGACCCTTGTCCTGACGCTGGGCTTTGACATGAATCCCTTGCCCAGGGCCCTGTGGGATCCCGGAGCGTTGGAGCTCCCCAAGAGGCTTGTGCTGGCCAGGGCGGCTCTCATGCCCTGAGGAAAGGGAGACGGATGGCTCCTGAGGCACTGTTTGGGAAGGGGCTCATGCGTGTGAACATGTGCATGGGGTGGACGTTCGGACTCGCCCGGGATACAACTGTGGGTGGGAGGGTAAGTGCATTTTTGCAGCTCCCTCTGCTACTGTTTGTTCAGCTAACACAGTTGCTCTCATTCAAGAGCAAAATCACAAGGGGATAATTTGCAAATAGCAACTGTATGTTAAATACTAATTTGTATGTACATGTTTGGGTTGCTTTCCAAAGTCCATTTATCATCTCARTCCCCCTGCATCTGCTGCTGCGAGGCTTTCTGCCAACTCAGCAGAATGGGAACTCCAGCTAACCCTGCTCGCACTTGTCTGGCTCCCAGCACCTCCGGATGAGCAGCAAGCATGGCTGGGGCTGTGTGTGATTTCTCCCTCGATGAGCCATGCCAGTGCTTGGAGCGTATTAGGGTTTCTATCCAACAGCAAAAGCCAAACATTCAGAGTTTACTTGAGCTTGCTGCAATTTCTGTCCATTTGTTGCCATTATTGTAAGCTTAAAAAAAAAAGAAAAAGGCAGGAAATCATAAGTTTCTCAACTCCCCTGAATGTGGTGCAAACTCTGAATGTAGAGGTGAGGCTGATGTGAGACCCTCTGCCAGTGAACACACCACTACGTCACGTTGGGGATCGGATTCTACTTCTTTCCACGGGCACTTCCAGCAGAAGGGATGACCGTGTGTCCCACTACGCACAAGCTCGGAGCCACCTGCCTGGAGAGCTCGCATGCCAAGTTACAGCTGGGCCAGTGGTTAATTTGGGCAGGTGACCTCAAAACTAACTAGGAGAAATAACAGCCCAGCTAGAAAACAGAGGTGAATTTACTACCATTTCCTTTGAACCAGTCAGGATGGGATCAAAACAGTCCCTGCTGCCTGTGGAGCTGCAGATGGAGAAATCACAAGCACCACCAGTTGCACGAAGCAGATCAATACAGCTCAGTCCAGAGCCCGTTTTCGGGGAAGGCTGGCATTGTAAACTGGAATTTCCTGTAAACCAAGTGCGCTTGCAATAGAAACGGGCAGGAAACAGCTGCACACATGCAGAGCACTTTTACTACTTGCTTGATGTTTTCCTAAGCATCACATTTTCAGAATTTTTTTTTCAAAATGCTTAAATCCTGCGCAAACAACTTTTCTTTCTTTTTTTTTTTTTTCCCCCTCACCAGCTTCCTGTATGACAGTAGCCAAGAGAAACAACTTCATTTGGGGTGATCCTTTTAATCCACTCACCATATTGTCTGGGAATATGGGGACCAGGGATTATTCAGTGGAGGCTGAAAAATGTTAATATTTTATCAGTCACAGAATAAACAGATAAAGCGGAAACCACTTTATATTTTTCTGAAATGTTAATAATGGGCTGGTAATCTCCTAAGCCTGCATACTTCCTGCGATTCAAAAGAGACTGCATGTACTCAGTGATCACAGTGCGGCCCTGGCACCACTCGCACGCCCTCGCCAGGAACGGACGCCGCTGGTCTGGAGGGAACGTGGCACAGAAGCCCGAAGCTGCTTTCGACAGTTCCTTGATGGCCAGCAGAGAAGCAAGGGGAAGAGCAGATACAGCGACCAGCAACCGGAGATACCTGCGCAAAGCCTGACCCACAGAAGTGCTCAGAACTGGATCCAGTGAGTTGGAGTCCAAGAAAGACTTGGCAGCTGTAGAAAGATTAATCGTGGTGCAAAGCTACTCCAGGGCCTTGCTGGGCTGGAGCCCAACAGGGCAGTGTGAATGAGAACAGGGTTGCATCCAGCGGTGGTCTGAACGTGGAGGCTTGTCTCTGCACCTGTGAGAAAGCAGATGGAGCACAGTGGTATCATGAGGTGTGTCTGGTGAGCATGTGTGTGGAGAGGACAGGCCCACAGGTTGCCTTGCTCTGCACAGTGATTCTGGCCCTCTGTTTCCAACGCTCTGCTTCCTCAAGAGTCTTTCCTAATCTTCAGTGACTAAGTCAGTGCAGCTTTTAGATACAGCTCCTTGCTAGGCTGTGCTTGGCGCCCATTAGCTACCAGTTGATTTGAGTACAGAGACAAACCTCATTGCTATGTTTCTCAGTACCAAGAAAAAATCTGTTTTACCTTGTGTTGAGTTTCTGCAAACTTACTCAGTGCCTATATGCAGAGTAGCTGTGTTGAAATCAGAATCAAACTCTTGTATTTGGTCTCGATTCATCATTTCTCTGGCTCTTCATCTGGGAATCATGTTGCTTTTCTGGCAGAAATTGAAACTTTCTGCCATTTGCAGACCAGTGCAGAAGCTGACAGGTATAAAATTCCATTCTTATGCCAACTTAATGCCATTTTTGTTTTGCAATCAAGGATCTTAACACACACACACACTTATGTTCTATAACTATTGCCAAAGCCTGGGGGGGTGTTGGAGGCTCCCCTTCTTCCACCGTTTCTCCGCAGTTCACTGAGATGTGGCATTTTTGGACAAAAGCTAATGTCGTGTTAAAAGACTGGAGCCTGATCAGAGCAAACCCAGCAGGCCCAGCTGGCAGCAGCAGTTGACCTCTTCCGTCTTCAGGTTAAACCTTCCCTCAGGCCTCTGCACACAGATCCTTGTGCCTTTACTCGGGCTGCACCCTGCCAAGTGCTACAGCTAAAAACTGATCTTCGCGGCACTGATGGCCCTTCCTCCTCATCACAGTAATGGGTGCCCCTGCACTTGAAACAGTGGCTACGAAGAGGACTTTGCCCAACCTGTTGGTATACAGGAAGCAAATCATATATGTGGAGATGACATTCACTACATTTTTTTTTCCAAATCAAATATAGCTCAAATATAAAGCTAGTATATTTTTTGCATTCCTTTTTTGTGTAATTGTGATCTGGCAGTTCCTCCAAGGAGCCGTGCCCATGCAGCACCAATGCCTGGTGGGATTCCCAGAAGCTCTCGCTCCTGTTCTTGCTGATGGCTTCACATAAACAGTTTGGTACCACTTCGCTTTTTCAATTCCTGTTTTCCATTTTCCCTTGCAAGCACGATGGGCAAAAGAAACTCATATTCCTGAGTCCATTGTGCAGGCACATCCAAAACACTTTWAAATGCTGTTTTCTATTCCTTCCCTCCTCTTTTTTTCCTATCCCTTTGCATGAGTGTTGCCGTTTCCACAGCAATGACTAAATATTGACATGCCCCACTCACCAAGCAAGAAGGAGCACATGAATAAATATGAACTGAAACCCAGGGCTTTCCAGCGGCCGGGCTCGCTGGGATGCTCCAGGCCAAATGGTGGAAAGACAGTGTCTCCCACCCGCCACTTCTGTCAGGGGGAGGAAAGACGTTATGGGAGGCCAAACCAAGAAAGTTGGCTCTTGGCAAAACTCTACATGTCATCATTGGAAATTGGATGGTATTGGGGTACAATAATCATCAGGGAAACGCTCCCTATTTTTGCCRTAGGAATCCGTATGGATAGTGTGAGTTTAGGCACAACCATCTCCATCCGTCTGCTTCCTTGCATGCCCCAGCAGGTGTTTTCATTGAGTAACTTCTTAGAAATGTATATTTACCCAGCAAAGCTCAGCTGAGATGCAACATCTGTTTTCCAACAAGATCTTGCTTTTTGCACAGTTCTACAGCTGGGCTGGGGGGTGGCAGAGTTAAATGACTTGCTCAGGTTCAGCATGTTGGGCAGGGGCTTAGGTGGGATTAGAGCCCAGGATGCTCACAGYTTAGTCGTCTCCTCCTCTAACTGCTGCTCAGCCACATGGCCTCTTTGGATGCAAGGATAAATTGCTTATGACATCAGGGTGTGTAATTCTGTAGCTGCAGGAACCAGCAAATGATTTGCCTAGAAAGAAGTGTAATCAATCTCCAGTTAAAATTCAGCTTCATGTTACCATTGGTGTAGGTTTCATTAGATTTTAGAGTCACTGTGATGAGAACAGCTTGAAGGACAGAAGATCCATCTCATGAAAGATGTCAGGTTTTAAAACTTGGTTCCATTCCAGACAAACAAACAAAAAAAGAATTCAAAAATGTTGGAGCTTTCCCTAAGGTCTGTTCTCAGCTTCTGCTGGATGAGCTACATAGATTACGTTCCATAAACCTTTCGTTWTATGGCATGATTTCCAGACCTTCCCTCATTCAGATACACATTTTTTTGAGTACTTCCCAATTTTCTCCACATCCTTTTGAAGGGTAGATACAAGAACAGGATTGAATATCATAGGGTTGGTCTCACTAATACCTCAAACACGGACAGTGGCCCTATCCATCTCCCACTTGATAGTCTCTGCTTTGTAAATTCAAATATTCTGGGCCATAGCTGTGCACTGCTGCTTTTGTGCTCCCCAAGTGCCTCTAATTTCTCTAGATCCTCACATCCTGTAAGTAAGACCTCCAGTTTTCACCAATGCTTATTTAATTTTTAATTTGTTCAAATTAAAGTGCACATCAATCAAAGGAGCTGTGGCTCCACTGCAGTTTGTGGAGCTGCTCCTTGTTCTTGTTGCCAATCACTGCAGTCAYGTGCTGAGCCAGTTCAAGGTGTTGCCTCTCTGTACATCTACATCTGCTAACATATCCTCAGAAGCTGCATAGCCCTTGTCCAAGAACTGTGCCTACTAAGGCTCCATCAGAAAAGGCCTTGTTTAATTACAGTTGCTCATTTATACTTATTTGGTCTTCYATCGATTCCTTAATTTTAATCAGCTTAATAAATGCTGCACTATTCTGCGGAGTGCTTGCTATTTTTGTCAGAACATCCGGCAGGACCAAGCATTMTGTCTTGCAGGAAGCTCTCTTTATTATAGCTGCACAAGTATTTTTATTAACAAAGCTTGTAATTCAAAAAACAATATAAAGTTAGTTTGACAAAATCTACTTTCCACAAAATCACGCTGACTGGCGTGAAATATGCTACCTTTTAGCTCTTTAATGCTTGTATCCAGTATCACTTTTTCCACAGCTGAACCCAGAATCAATACCAGATTAACAGACTTTATACCACCTGGGGTTTCCCGTCCACCCGGTTCAAATGTTGGCGTGATTTGCAGTTCTGTGCAGTCTCATGGAATTTCCCTCAGTTCCCAAATTTCCTTAAAAGCAACGGTAGCAGATCATACCACTCCCAGTTCTGCTGRTCTTAAAAATACATAGTTTGACTGCTTCTTGTGGAAAGTTCTCCCTGGTTTCAGACAGGCTAGAGAGAATGTCATGTGATGGACTGTGATGGACGCATATGCTGTATACTACCTCATTTTCTGTTCAATTTCAGATGAGAAATTGGTACTTATGACTTTGCTTCCTGACTGATGAACTGGCCATCTTTAGCTATAGTGAGATTTGTTGCTCCTAGGTATGTTTCTCTTAGATTTACCCTGGTGTTCTTATTTTGGAAGGCTGATTTTACTTTCTCTGTCATGCAGGGTAGGAGTGGTTATGTCAATACTCCAATTCAACCACACTTTTAAGCTCCATTAAACTGGAGGGGCTTAGTTTCCACTGCACTTTGTCCCTCAATAGGTTTTGATTAAACATGTGTTGAAGTACTTAATCGAGATCTGAAAGATCTCTTAGCACCAAAGTGGCAACACCAGCGAGCATTGAACTGGCGTGCAGAATGAGGGGGCCTTTGTGCGGAGCGGAGTATCGCATGTGTGTGCGGCAGTGTGACGTGCCGTTATCTGCTCTCTGCTGCGCAGATGCCATTGAGGGGCTTCAGGAGAGCAGGGACTCCAGGTCTGAACTAAGTGGTATTACCGTCTTAATTCAGATGTGTTGTACTTTATGTGACACCCACTCTGAACACTCCATTTCAGGTACAGATGTTTGTGAGTAAGGTTTTGTCTCGCTATCAGATGTGCGGGTGTAGACAGGTAGGCAGAGGTGTAAGTAGGATCTAGYTGAGTCACAGAAACATTTGTTCTCATCTGATCATCAACATGGAAGCCCAGTTTCAAAATGAGGTCCTGCTGAGTGCTGCAGACAGCTTTCTATAAAAGGAAGGTTTGTGCTCGCCAAGCCGGGAAAGTTGTCTCAAGCTTATCTCATCTACCAGCTGCTTTCCAGTGACGATACATGCAGATCTCAGAGAGAGGAGAGTATTCTGTAGATACAGCAGGGTTTCATTACTGCTAATAACTCTATTTTCAAAGTCTTCATCAGTAGCTTCTCAAGTAATGCAGATTTTCATTGTCAAGATATATCCATTCTTCATGGCTCTTTCCTATTTAGAAACACAGCTAAAGACAACAGCAATAAGAAGTATATCTTGGCTGCAAGCACTCCAGTGCTTTTGCAGTTGTCATGATCCTGAGGAAGCGTAGTGATGGTAGATACCKTAAGCAACTGTTGGTAGAGTTCTAGGTATAAAGCCGATCATAGTTTCCCTGGAGTTGTAGGCATAGTTCTCCTTTGTTGTCTTGTGCATTGGCAAACACATCCACAGTGACTCTGTGTGATGATCGTGAGACTTAGTGGAGAATTTGCGGCTTGATGCTACTTTGTGAGAGTTGAGTGCTGATTAGAGAGTGTCTCTTGAAGACTTACCCAGGCTTGGCAGAGGCTCAAGCCCTGCTGTTAACCTGTTCCTGAGCAGAACCTTTTCCTGCTGTTGATAAGCCATTACCAGACAAATCTCTGACTGTGGGTTATTCACAGATGGCAGCATTTGATTTGCCAGCTCAGTCCCATATAGTTTAGCTTTGTCTGGTCAGTGACATTGTTTCGAAAGGGTGGATATCCAGTAGTGTTTGCTAATAAAAGTCATCGATAATCATATGCGTAAAGTTCATGAATCCRCTGACAATTGCCAACGTTTTCACACTAAGCCAGCGCTTACAAATTCTTCTAAGTAATAAATCACAGGCCTCACCCTCCACACAACAACAGAGCCAAGTTTATTGAAGTTTATTCACCCAGTGCCTATTCATCTCCTTGTGGCCTGGACCCATTCAGGTGAGCACAGGCATCCAGCTGGGCACCGCTGTGTGACTTGGTAGCTCAGGTGAAGTCAACTTGGTGGTCACATCCCCTGCAAGCTGTGGTGTCCAAGGCTTCCCCTCGTGCCTTTGCAAGGGACTGCACCTAGGAGTCAACAACCAGCCTACAGCTGATTTCTGTGCCTGCCAGAAGGGGTTTAGACCATTCCTCTGCTTGCAAAGGTCTCTGACCACCTGATGCTATCACCAGGCCATTCATCTCTGGCTGCAAGTCRTCCAGCCCGTTGTGCACGTCTGTGTTCAAACAGAGCAAACTGCCTGGTGCATCRTGTAAAGCAGACTGTCACAATAAAGGTTTAACAGGAATATTAATGTCATTGGCTAAAGGKAAAGATGCTGTCTAAATGATTATTTTCCTTGAGTATTTTAACAGCAGTTTTAGTTCAGTGTAAAGAGCAGCTTTGCCTCCTTTTATAAGAATTGGCAGGAAGAGGTAATATTTTAGCTGACGCGTAATCTATCTTGACTCTATTGCTTTTTTATTGTTTGTCAGAAAGGCCCTGGGGGTAAACATTATTTCTTTGTCTGTTTGGTCCCTGGCTTCGTGCCAAGGACACATTTCTCACACCAAGCATGTTTCTGCATACCAGTGGGGGATAGACTGGGTGAGGACAAATTACCAGCCCTGCACACAGGCCTCTCAGGTGCCATTTACACATCTGCAGAGGGRTCACAGTGAGCGAGTCAGAGGGTGTGAGAGGGAACAGTCTGGGGGCATCTTCCAGAGCTCCCTGGAAGCTGTCAGCTGGCAGTTTTGGTGCAGAATCTCATGAGCTGCTTGCAAGACTTGCAAGCCACCAAGCTGGTGCCTGAGGAGGCCCAGGAGCCGGGCAGATTTGCCCACTGTGTACAGATGAGCCCAGGCAGGGACTTAGCAATGATCTGCTGACTCAAGCAAAACAAATTCTCCCACCGCATCTCCTGCAGTWTTCAGTGCAGCAAGGACTGACTTATTTTCTCGGGAAAGCTCTTGAGCTTTACGATTTRGAGAGCTCGTTTCCCTAGGCGCCAGTTCTGGAGTCAGTTTTCCACAAGCAGCGATCACGTAGCCATCGCTAAGTGCATTTGCTATCATCTGCACCTAATAAAAGCATATTGCTCTGTGCCCTCCTGTGCCCCGCCACGTTTCCATCACCTCTCTGCTGAGTTGCTGAGATGTTAAGTCCTGAGCTTTCCTGGCTTCTTCAGACACAGTGGTTTGGAGGGGCCATTCTCACTTTTAAACTGAATGCAGTCATCCCTCAGGCACAAGATTTCCCATCCAGGGGGCTTAACTTAGCTGTGCTGCTAAAAAATACAGCTCAGTTCTCTCTCTCTGTTCCTGCCACTGAGGGAGACATTCTTGATTTGACCAGATGCTCGAGCTCTGCACTATGCTCTTAAACTATGGATAGTTTTAGTCCTGAACTCTACATTTCAAGAGAAGTGAGCCTGGGACATGAGGAGCCCTCAGCTGGGATGCTCTGCCAGCAGCTGCTGTAACGATTTTTGGTCCTCTAGGTAGAATATGGGCAGCAGCCTGTCTTGGAATTGTGTTGAACTAACACTGCACATTCTTATCTTCTCAAATCTCAACACTTGGGATTCCTGAGGGGCRAAGTCTGGAGTGAGACCCTGAAGATCTAGCCAAACTGCTTTGAAAATGACAGTCTGTTTTCAGTTCAAGAGCTGGTGACTTCTGCGGATATCATATAAGCTGAGCCTTCATTGCGAACATGAGGACGAAAGGCTCTGGCATATATTTCATAAAACATCATCCCCTAAAAACCCTGCATAACCTCACAAGCCAAACTCTAAGTTGCATAAGGCATTTYCAGCATCCTTCTGAATGTCTATCTAATATCAAGAAGTATTAGAAGATAAAAGAAATCTTCTATGAGGCTCATTCCTAGCCGACAATACTCTCCATGATTTCTGSTCACTTAGGTTTTTTTCCTGATAAAGTCATCTAGGAAAGTCCCACTCTTCAGCAGAGACAGTAGAGACAGCAGCAGGCATTTCATCAGAAGTCTCCGAGAGTGGAGAAGCAGTCATGTCTAACRCAGAGAACATCAACACTCATCCTTCAGATCCTGAATTCCTGGCTTTGCCCCAAACTCTTGAGTGAATGACTGCCTAAGTTGGCCTTTGTGTGTGTGGTGTGCTCTCCTCTTATACCAATTTAGGCCATGAGRTCTTTGAGGAAGGGAGATTAGCCAGATAATGTATAGGTAGCATTGACTCAGATCCATCTAGAATCTACATAGGGATTTCTGTCTCAGGGGCACCCTGTGCTTTACTGCACCTTGTAGTAGCAAGCTAACTGGGGAGCGATGCTGCTCGACAAAGTAGCAGTGCTCSATCACACTGTGCATCATTGCTCACTGAAAGCACTCGTGATGAGAGTTAGCAGGAAATGGGCCTTCAGATCAAGAGGTTTCCTTACATTTCTTTTACTACATCCATTAAGCTTGCTTCCCCCACATCTGGCATGCTGGGGCCTTCTAATCCTTAAATCAGCTATAAGAGAATGAATGGAAAAGGAATTGAAGTTACAAAGGAGAATGCGCTGAGAGTTCCTCCTTTTGTAGGGGTAAAAGCAAGGCGAGTGGAGCAGGAGCAGATTCTAAAATATTTGCTCTTTCAGGGATGGGTGCAAGTACCGGGCTGTTGTTTTTGTTGAAAGCTCTGGGGCAAAGAGGTTTTTGTCAATGTTTTACAAGTCTCTGGATGACGGTTTGAAACTGCAGCAAGAAATGTGATTCCTGGCTTAGCAGACAGGTTCTGCAAGTCAAGCTCTGTGTTTATTTTAATATTTCAGGCATCCTTCAGTGTGTGTCACATGGACAGAAAAAAAAAAAAGGAAACTCCTCCTTCAGTGTGAACATGATCACAAAATTGAATTGTCTTAGAGGTGCCATGTTGTTGAGAGCCACATGCCAACACGTCGTGCACTCCTGGACCAGCCCCACTCAGCAGGGAATTCCTRTTAGGATAACTCAGGTCCATCTATAAACCTGGCTGCCAACTTGCATTAACATCATGGTGTCTCGGGCTAAGCAATAAGCTAAACTAAAGGAAGTCCAGCTGGTGGCTTCCAGTTATCTTCCAAGTGAAATAAGAGAAAGCCTTGGCCAAGATAATTACTGCTTAGATGGAGACAGTTGCCATTGGGATATAAGGATAATTTCTACACTTCAGGGCTTGAGGGGACATGTAGTCTTCTCCCATCTATAATGATCTCCTGAGTCAACTTCACAGAGAAGTCTCCAGAGCCAACTGGAAGAGTGTAAAAATATATAACTTATAGCTTTAAATCCTTCTATCTGCTTCAGATGGTTATAACATACAAATGCTGAGAGGACCAGAGAGAGTTTGCTGTGGTGATTGAGACTGAGTACAGAGGAGTATGTTACCCTCGAGGTGGGATACGCATCTCCGGCCAGTACATAACTGCAGTCTCACACACATATTTTCTAGAGCCTAATGAAGGCTGTGATTAGATGGCTACATAGTTGGCTTCTGAAGTTGATTTGGCCAAACTTTTGATGTCTGGATCCTTTTAACTGTTTTAACAACTGGGATGGTGTTTGCTAAGGATCCCACTTTTTTGTTGTTGTTGTTGCTATTGTTGTGATTTCTCTGTATTTTCTATTAAATCAAAAATGATTGACTGGGTAACTTCACCTGACTTTAAAATGACTTTCAAAGCACAAATGACAGCCAGCTTTTGAGTCTATATTGCTGATAGAAGCAACAGTGTGTAATCTAAGGAAGTAGCTGATTTTTGTGAAGAGTGTTTGCCCCTCTCTTTGCAAGTTCAAGAAGTGGCTTCTTGGATTTATACTGCAGAGTTCCATGTCCCTTTTGCAACTTGCCTTTCATTCCATCCTGGGATATCCTTATGCTTTCTGCTTTATCACTGAATTTTGAGCATATTCCTGCCAATGTAGGTCTGCTCTGTGGGGCTATGGACTTACTTTAGACTAAAGGACATGATATAATGACAGCCTTTGTACTATAGCTGAAGGACCTCCTAGACAGTAAAGATGAACCAGGGAAAACACGATAGGGAATCACCTGCATTTACCATCTCTGAGTATCTTATTTCTTTGTGAGGGAGGCATCGCTTTTGGACTCTGGGCAATGAAAGATGCTACAGTGACTGTCAGGGGAAGGAAAGTAGGATCTGATTCAGAGGAAGCACACGCATCATCCCCATCCCCATCCCCCAGCCCGGCCCATTCTTCCATGGCAGTGAGTGATTGAACAGCACCACGATAAGGACAAAGGGGAGTTGCTCTGTTTTGAGTAGCAAGCGGAAATGCCTTTAACCTTGATTAATATGATTAAGTTCTCAGTTTGGAAGGGAACTGGAGGGCAGACCTGGGAATTTCAGTCAAACCATGGAAAAAAAGAAATCCTTGTTCCCAACAGGTAATTAATTTAATTTTACAGGAATGTTGATACTTTGCACCTCTAAGTGTTCCTTCATAGTCCATAGAAACTTTCCTGGTGCACAGATGGCTTGCTCTTAGAAAAACAACGAAAAATGTGGTCCATTTGGTTAAAATAAGCCTCCCTACTGAGGGGAATTATGGAACAATAGAGTAGAAATCTGTTAAACACATAATCCATAACCACAAGAAAGTATGAACTTAACAGAACTGTTCCTCCAGTAATGCCTTTTTCACTGTGTCACATATAATGCATGAACATCCATCCTAGAGGGCAAATGACTTCACTGGGTTTCCAAGTTTGGGGATGTTGAAYGGCTTTGACATGAAGTCATTAGGCACGTCAGCATTTCCTACCTGTGTTTCACAGGAAATCTGCTGGATGAGTGCTCTGTTAAACGGKTGAGATTCAGCGCTGATCTTTGAACCTGGGCACATCTAGGTAGGGTCTGAGCTCCTCACATCCAAAGAATATGGAGCTCATAAAAAGCCCAGGACGCACAGAAAATGACTCTTCGTTCCTCCCAATAAGGGATTGTCCTGGCAATCCCTTCAACACATTCATGAAAGACCAGGGCAAGCCAGCAGAAATGGACTGCTGCAAACTGACAGCAATGTTTTGTGAGCAGAAGAGAAGTCTGGGATGAGAATGGAAGCAAGAGCTTGGGTAGGAGCCTGGGAGCAGACTTGGCAGTACATCTAAGGATATGCGTATGTTGTAAGCACCAGAGAAAATGCCAAGCAACAGTTCAAGCTGCTCCTCAGACCTTTAAAAGAGGCAGTAAGAGCTCTCACTGCCCTTCCTCTGTTAACTTGCACCACAAAAATATCCAGCAGCCCTGAGGTAGTGGGCAGGAAATTGCAAGGATAATTCTGAAACCAATAGAAGTACACAAAAGGCCTACATGAGAGCTTTCAAGGATCTCGTGGGACATCAGCTATTTCCACTAACAAAAGGAAGTAGAACATGATAAAAGGAAATCTCTTTTTTTGCATTGCGGCAATTAGATCATGGAAATCATTCTCAAAATACACATATTTAGAAACCTGAGTGCAGAAGGATAGTGGTCGTTTCATGTCAGCAACATAAACATCTTTGTTTGGGAAGGATAATTTTACTGTATTGAGGCAGGGCATACATATACACACACACACATAGAGAGAGAAATGGATGGATGGGTAGGTGGATGGATGGATGGATGGATGGATGGATGGATGGATGGATGGATGGATGGATGGATGGATGTTAAAAATGTTTATGCCTTTAATCATAAAAGATAACTACTAATTGCTTGGGTGGGGAAAAAAGTTGATTCTAGAAAAAAACTCTTTTTATTTTTAATCCTAGATAAGATTCTTCTATCTCCCTTGATCTACAGATCGGGGTCAAACATAAACTACCAGACTAGACAATGAACAATTAATCTGATTCACATCATCCAAATAARTAGGAGCTGACTTTCAAATATGCAGCTTCTTTTTTTCTTGCAAATGTTTTGCTCATTAATAACTTCAATACAAATTGTTTCTGGGTTTCCAAGCTCTCAGATGAAAGGAAAAAGAAGTAGAATAAAATCCAAATGCATGGAGGAATCTAGAGCTTAAAACCAAATTCTCTCCCCCAAAGCTATATAGCCCTTCTCTCTCTTTGCCTGTCTAAGCAAGCGCAGTTGGAAGACAAATACAAAACAAAATGTGGGGATAATGGAAAAATCATGATGAAAACTCCCCAAAGGAGCAAGACAATGAAGTCACTACAGTCTTATCTGCAGCTGGGTCAGGAGCATCAGGGGCAACAGGATCAGGCTAGAAATTCACATTCATCTGGAACAAGGAAGGAGAAGGATCCGACAGCTCCCCAAGTGAGGGGCAGGTTAGTCCAGCGTGGCACAACACTCTTGCCTGCAGCCCCCCAGTCCATGTGGAAGCTGCTGAGATCCAGCAAAATGTTTCCAGACTTCAAAGAAGTTTGTGCATCAGCTCATGGAAAAGGTTGCTGAGAACAACCCCGCAGCTCCAGGGTTTACACACATATCAGGTAATTTATAACATACCCTTGCACAAATCAATGGTCTGTGTATATGTGATGGGAGTGGGTACCATGCCAGGTTCTCACTCCAAGGTGCCTCTGAGGACACTAAGAAGACAGGAAGATGGTTTGAGAAAAGAAATGGCCATCCAAATAAGATCAAAAGAGATATTTAAGGCCAAGAGTGAGCGTGGGCACACACCTATGACATTAGATGAAGCAAAGAGGCTTGGCAGCTGACGTGGGTTGGATCAGTCCCGGGGTGGCTCTGCTGTGTTCCCAGGAGTCCTCAAGGCCAGGGGACAGCAGAGATGGCCCTGCCACACCCCAGCTGCCCCGGCATCTCTCCACGGCGTGACCGAGACACGGGCTGTCTAGACTGCACGTGCAGGATCACAGGCTCCGGTCGGAGGGTTGGATGACAGCATTTCACAGCGGCAATATTTTATTCTGTCCATTGCCCGGTCGCCAGGGCTGTGAGTCGGGAGGAGCCGTGCGGGCAGCAGGATTCCTGCAGGGAGAGCTGCGGCCGACCGCTCCGGGGGATTTCCCRCAGCGTGTGGGAGCCCAGCAGGGTGCCCTGAGCCCGCGCTCCTGCAACCGCAGCTCRTCCGTCAGCACATTACCCCATATGGGATTACAGGGGCTTTCAGCACCCTCACCATTCGCTGTCATGTGTTTATAATCACAGCCGCCGCTCTAGAGTTACAGCGCAGAAGCATCCTATGCAAATCGGAGATGCTGGRGTCAGCTAATGAATTGGTTACACCCTTTCCTTCCAAAAAAGCCCCAGCCCCTGGCGGGATAYTCCCTGTGTTCAATAGGAATCACAGATGAAGCAGAGCCCGACGGGAGCTGAGTCATTTTTTTCACAACGCAGCATTGCTCCAAGCAGCATTTCAGGCACAGGAGCATCATGTGAGGAGGAGGCACTGGTCGCTGTCCAGGCTCCATCCTTGGCATTGCCCAGGGTCGGTACCAATGTGCTGCACGCTGACAGCTCACCCACTGTGTAGTCACCCTTGGCCTTAGTTTCCCCCAGCTAGAACAGGCAGAAATGGTGAAAAACTCTCCTCAACTCCCAAAACATAAATGCAGCATCCAGCAGGAGGAGAACCTCAGTGATGCTGTCCTAAGAAAAATTGGGAGTTTTGTTTCTTGAGGTTGTAGGAACGTCACTGCCTTCCCTGGGCCTTGGTTGCATCACGCAGCACCTGGATGTTCCCGTGTTCAGGGGATGGTGATGCTGCTGGCACTGGGCAGTCAGCCGCATGTTGGGAGTGGAGGGGGACAGTGCACGGGGGCCATCAACCCGGCCCGGGCTGCTTCCTGTGGCCTGGCTCTCTGAAAACCGTAAAACCAGTGTATGCTTTCACTCGCACGTGATTAATGAAAGAGCTCCCCATCATATATCACAGAGCCTACTCTCACCAGGATGAAAATACACAAGTTATGGGAGAAACAGGGAATTAACCACACAGTTGGTAACTAAGCTGGGAGCGCTTCACACTGTGCCGTTGTAAATCAGAGCATCACCCTGTGACAATTGCATTGGCTTTTTATCCATCAGGCTCTCCAGAGCCGGGAATGAAAGTGAGAGGGTCTGTGGGGACGGGTGGGGCTGTTGTGCCGAGTCACTGTCCTGGAGCTGCCTTGAGTCACAGCAGCAGGGCTCATGCGAACCTGTATTGCCCTGCTGCGTGTCGTGGTAGCCACATGGTGCCTGCTGTGTTTGGCACGGGCAGCCCCATTATCGTGCATCCTTCGACTGCCTTGACGAGGGGACCTGGGYCCAGCAGGATATGGGGAGCCAGGACATGGCCATTGGCCACCCGGTGAAGCCAAACACAAAAGATGCCGCACAATAGAAAAAATAAAATAGGGAGCAAGGCGAGTATTTATGTCATTTCCTGATGGGCCATCGTGGAGCATGATAACAGGATGGGGTCCTGCTGTCGGTTCCTGGAGGGCGCCGGCTCTTTCCCATAACCCCAGCAGCTACATAATGCGGTGAGGTGAGCGTGAAACCCGCGGGGCATCCTGCTTCCCTGTGCGGATGTCCCCACCACTGACACCTGGTGTCCATGCAGGAAGCCCAAGCCCATCCCGGTGGGCCGGGCGCGCTCTGGGAACCGCGCGCGAGCACCGGCTTTGCCAGGGACCCAGGGCAAGGGCAGCACCTTCCTGCATGGGTCTGCAAGGAGACGCTCCGGGAGCGCAGCCCCTGCGGCAGCTTGCGGCCTAGCCCGGCAGGACGGTGTCCACGCTTCCAGAGGGGCAGACAATTTTTTTTGTCTCTTACGATGCAAAATCAGTTTCATAATACAGGCAAAATCTGTCATAATCTCTTCATGCTCAGTGCTTATTCCAGAGCCGACTGCAGCTGTCACAGCTAATACTGGCTGCTTAGGGTCCGTGTGTGCGCAGCTGGCTGCAACAGAGCACCTGCCCTGGGCCTCAACCGCGAGCCGGGATCCCTGGGCGGCTCTCACCGCTGTGGCTCGGCTGCTGGCTTTATTTTTAACCCCCCGCCGCTATAAAACATGCACAGGGATGGGGCCCCCCCAGGGCCAGCGTGGCTGGGTTATTGGGCATTGAGAGCCAAGTGTTGGGGTTGTGGTTAACGAGCATCTCCATCAGTTGCAGCGCTGCGTGGGGCGTGGGCTCCTCGGGGCCWGTGGTGGCAAGTGTCCCCTCTGCCAGGGCACTGTCCCTCGCCCAACGCTGCTGCCGCTTGCCGTGATGCCCTCGGTGCCGTCTGGGGTGGCCGCCCCGCCACACCGCGTCCCCACAGGGCTCAGCGAGGTGACCACACTCACTCGTGTCGCTGACCCCCCACCTGCTGGAGGCCACGTTTGTTGCCACGTGGACCCAAGGGACTCCCTGCTGGCTGACACCCATTCCAGGCTTTTTGGCATCAGCAGCACTGAGCCTTTCATGCTCACATGCCCTGTGAGGACGGGGCTAGTGCCATCTCCTGTTTGCACCCTCATGCCAAGCAGGTTTGYAGCTGCTTGCCCTGATCTCAGGTGAGAAGGAGGGCAGCAGTGTGCGGACCCAGSCTCTTGTGTCACAACTTGGTTGCTGCCTGCAGCAGCACCTGGTCTCAGGGCCCCAGACCATGCAGAGCTGTACAGAAGAGCGAAACTCTTTTAAAAAATGTACTGATCCTTTATACAGTAGAGACAGGAAAGCAGAGTGAAGTGTCTTGCYGTTTGTTACCACACAGGAGGATTATAAGCATTTTTCTCAAGTTTTCTGCTTTCCACACAAGGCTCAGTGGCTCCGAGCAAGAGCCAACATAGTCTTTTCCTGGCTCATGAAGCTGCATGTAGCTATTAAGGACCCCACAAGGGCTGAGAGCAGCCTCAGGGGTGTGAGGGCGTGTCACTGGTGGGGAGGACGGTGGAGTAGGTCCAGCCATTGGCCTCCTCCCCACCGAGCTCCGAGGTGCCCCACAAAGAGCGGGGACCTGATTCCTGGGGTGCTCAGCCCTTAGAGATGCTTTAACCAGCATCCGAGATTGGAGAGCTGCCTTCAGATGTTTTTGCTATCAGAGCCTCTCCTGGCTCTTCCRGAGGCTGTGCCGGGCCGGGCTGGCGGGGCGGCTGGTGGGCGGCGCGGCCACCTCGCTGCCCAGCGTGCGGTTTGGGTGGCCCGAGCCAGGGTGTCCCCGAGGGCTCATTGCAGGTGGCGGGCAGACAGGCCTGGAGCCTCGGCCGCACCGCACGGCCCTGGGAGAAATGTGCTTCCCCGACCAGAAAAGCACAATCTTATATTCTTAAAACATTCCAGCCCCGCCTGGGTGTTCTCCGCGCGCATTCCTGTGCGCGGGATTATTATTGTAGGGAATTTATAAAGTCATTCGTTTCGCCGGCAGTGTATGACACGGGTTTTGCTTGAATGGGCCCCGTGCAAACTCAGAGCCATGTGGTGCTATAAAAACACAACAGTAAATAAATCAGCAGGGAGAATTTACACTTCAGCCTCCTGATTGTTTTTACATTCGGCAGCTCAGACCTAGCGCCGGGGTGTAAAATAAATACCTGGAGCGCCGCGAGYGCCGCGGCACCCTCCTGCTGGCGGGTGAGCCAGGCGACGCGAGTGCCCTTCCCTTCCCATCCGGCTTCCTATTTTTCTTGGGGAGGGCTCAGATCTGTGTTATGGAGCCAGCGGTGCTGGCGCTCCCATGGGCGAAGGTTGCATCAGGCCTCTGGGGCTTTGAGCACTGGATTTCTATTCTTGCTCTTGTTCTTTTTGTTTCTTTGTCCTCCTGGGGATTATTTTTATCACAATTCTTTAGAGAAGGAAAAAAGAAACCACTCCGGTTAGCTGCAACTTGCAACTGCTAGGTGTTAGCAGGAGGAAATCTCACTTTGCTCCCAGGAAAAAGCAGGGAGGAGGGAGCCGGGCAAGGGCAGGGGACTCTGCCCCACTCGCAGGGCCTCCCTTGCCCCCTGCATGCTGAGCAGCTGCAGGAGACCTGCCTCAGGCTCAGGGAACACCGCAGGGCTGCCTGGCAGCACAAACCTGCCTTACCCCTCCTCAGGGCCTTGGGGAGCTCCCAGGGACAGCCACGGTGCTGCAGCCTCTCCTGTGGCTCTGTGGTGCCCTTCGCAGAGCAACGATGCTTGCGAAGGCATCCRGGAGTTCACAGGGTCGTGGAACTTGGCTCCGCTGGAGGAACTTAGCACTGGGCATGGTGCTGATTCAGCTGCAGGTGCGCAAGCCCAAACGCTGCCCATGAGAGATGCTCCGCAGCACTGCGTGCTCTGCGGGCTGGTGGTGCCTCCTGTCTCGAGCCAGGAATCACATCCATTCCCACGGACCCTTTCTGTGGGCCAGGTTCCTGTTATCCCTCACAAGAGATTATTTTTGTTAGGCGGGTGGAGAGACAGCTTTCAGAGGGCAAGATGAGAGTGTTTTCATGGAGGTCCCGCAGCCCCGACATGGCCCTGGGCCGCGCGCACTTCTCGCGGGCAAGGATGCCATGTTGAGCTCACGGGTAATGGATCCTCTATGCTCACTTGCTCTCTGTTTGGATTGTGAAGGAGCTGCCCTGGCCCAGTGCTATTCAGTGGTGGTCTCCAGGAAAAGGCCTTTCTGGCATTAAAAACAAGAAAAGGCCCAATGTTTTACAGACAGATGTCCATCAACAGCCAGCTCGGCAGCGGGAAGAGAACACCGGATCTTCTCCGTCGTCACTGCTCCGCGCAGTCCCTTGTTTACCTAAGGAGCTGCATTATTAAGCTGGACCTTGGAGCGGGAGCTCAGCCCCTGGACAAGCCACCCAGGTGCTTTGATCGCTKGCAAAGACCTGCAATGCTTTTAAAGAGCTCCTACATTCAACTTAATTTGTTTAGCCAATTTTTTCTTTATTCGTGTTTTCAAGAAGTCTAGAATCGTTATAGCACAAGGCAGCCGCTGGCCTGAAAACGTGATATTCCCAAAGCCGTTGTGGGGTCCAGAGTATTTTGGACTCTAGTCCTGACACAAGTAACAAAAACAAACACACAGGACAGATATGTAATTTTAGCTAGAAGTCAGCCCAAGTTTTGGGATTGTAAACAGCATAACTGTTATTTATCCTGCGCTAACTGGCATTCTGGGGAAAGCCAGACGTTTGTGCTGTGTGCCGAGCCTGGATGTAATTCCAGGCTGACCATAGCATGCCTGTGCTAGGGGAGGCGAGCGGGAAGTAAGGAGCAGAGGCGCCGGCCAGCAGCGAGGCCGGAGGATCGAGTGCTGGACACCCGGGCGGTGCATACTTKCTCTGAGGCTGCCATTAATCCTGTTTGATACCTCAATGTTTGCTCGCTCCGAGGCTGCTGTTAATCCTCTTTGATACCTCGGCCGCTGCCCTGCAAAGACCGTGCAGGGTGAAGGAGTTAATGGCCTTAACCTCATGCATAGCAAGTCCCCGTGCCAGGGGGCACCCAGGGCTCAGCCCAGGGCTCAGCCCTGGGTCTGAGTGGCACCTTCTGGCAGTCCTGTTTTTCACATTTCACATTCCTGTCCCTGCCGAAYCCAGGATATTCTGGCTCTGTTACACAGTGGTGCTTAGATCCATTTAATGCCCCAGTGCAGAGTATTGCAAGCTGCGTGGAGGCGAGGGGTTGGTTACTGCAACACCAGCCTGGGCATCCCCGCAGGAAAGGAGCCTTCTTGTGGCAAAGGACACAGTTGGAATCTGTTCCATGCAACACCCTGCAGCCCAGTGAGTCCTCTGTGCTGCGCTGAGCTGCTGCGGCTGCTCACGCTGCCGCCTGCACCGGGGCGGGAAGCRCCTCAGCTGGAGTCGCCATAAACGCGTTCAGTGTCGCCTTGACAGCACAGATCCCACCAAGCAACAGGGAGAGGAATTTTAAGGGAATATTTTAAGGGAATTTTAGCAATACATCAGCATTTTAGCGATGTATCAGTGCCCCTGAGGGGTATAAGCTCCCTAGATAGGGCAGGTAGAGACTAGCAGAAGTAAGTCAGGAGCTTGGAACCAGCATTACTTGGATTTACCCGTCTTTACTGGGCTTGTCATATCTGTCCATCCCTGAGCAGTGTCAGGTGCTGGCAGCCCCAAACTCTTGGGTGCTCGGGTGAGGTGCTCCCAAGTGCTTTTATCACTGGTGAAAAAGGGGCTTCACCACCAGAGCCCCTGCGGTCTGTGGGGAAGCTACCGCTCAGCACAGACAAAAAAAAAGCAGAGCTGAAGGGGAGAAATGGTGACATCCTAGCAACATCTCATCAACCCATCATCTCATGAGCTGTCCCCAGCATGAGAGGTTCTTCTACCACCTCTGTGGCTGCAAACATGCTCCATGCCTGTGCAAGCGGGACGTGCAGCCCCGGAGCACGTGGCACCTCCTGGCCCAGAGGCTCGGCAGGCTCACGGAGGCCACGCTCTGAGCAGGGCCAGCCCTCGGCTCGGCCGTGCATGGGTGGCTGCAGCGTCCTCCAGGCTGCAGGCAGCTCCTGCACGCGCTGCTCGGCTCACACATAGCAGAGTGATGCCACACAGGGGTGCTAAAACTTCTCGTATAAAACATCTCCTGGCAGAGCCCKCAGTTCGCTCGCTCGCGGGAGCTGCACGGGGCTCCAGGGCAGAAGCAGCAAAGCCGCCTGCTCTCCCCCCAGCCCCTGCCCCGCAGACCAGCGCTGGGAGCCCTTAGACTGCGAAAGCAGCAGTGAGAGGATTGAGGTGGGAAGGCTGCTCAGAGGGTTGGAAGGGAATTGGCCTATATGCAGAGCTGCGTTTGTTTTTGTTAAGGCTCAGTGCCTCTGACTTGCTTTTCTCATGGATCCCAAGTTACCCACCGCGTTAGGGATCTCCTGGGGCAAAATAAAGCTAAAATCAGCCCAACAGCTTTCCAAGTCTGAGCAGCTCTTCTCCAGCCGCTCGGAGGACAAACTCAAGCCTTGCCGAGGATTTCTCCACCACAGACCCTTAGCAGTGCGTGAGGACCCACGAGGGCAGAGCACTGCAGTGCAAGTGGAGATGCAATGTCCCCAGAGCCCCCAGTGGACGCTCCAGCCCTGCACCAGGCAGGGTCGCTGGCTGGGGTAATAAATAAGCAGCCAAGCACTGCGGCTTGACAAGGCGTAGGTGCCCCAGGGATTTGTAAGGGGATCTGGAGGCTTTCACCTCCCGCTTTCTGATTCACATTTCAAATCCAGCCCAGCACCGAAGCAACCAAAGGTCATTGCCAGGCGCAGTGGCCCACGCAAAGACGCCGGCAGCTTCATTGCTCCCATCGCATGGCAAGGCTGGCAGCAGCCAGGGCTGCTTGGCTTTATAACAACCCTTGCGGGATGATGCGGGATTGCAGTCCATGTTGCTGCCACCTCTATTAATAACCTGGGCGCACAATGGGAGCACGAATAGTCGCGGCCAGCCGATGCCAGGGGCCGCGCGGCGCCTTCGCAGAAGGGCGGCTATTTGGGGAAGCGCAGCCTTTGAGGAGAGTGCACGGGAGGCCCTGGTGCTGCCGCCACGGCTGGGCAGGCAAGGCCGCTCCGGGGGCGTTCAGACCCCCAGGGCTCTGGGCTCTGCTGCTGCTGGGGGTCCCTGCGGGCTCTGCAGCCCTGGGGCTGCTTGTGAGCCTCACGCTGACTTCTTAACACATTTCAGCTTGATTTCCATGGCCTGAATCAATAGCAAAACATCTGGGCTTCTCACGAAAGGTCATTTCAAAGGTGTTTTGGGAGTGTGAGGGGAGGATAAGGAGCAGTGGCCTCAGCAGCTCCTGCCCACTGCTGCCCGCCCAGAGAGGGGACTGCGCTGCGGGACCGAGTCATGGTGCTGGGGAGCCTCTCCAGCACGCGGCATCCAACCGACCCCGCTGCCTGCTCCCCGCGCAGTGYGTCCCCTGGCCTGGGATCCCGCCAGGTTCACCAGGGAACGCGGCACGGGGCTTTTTTTCCGCATTGTTCCTGCAGCCGGGCACTTCCTGCCTCTTTCCAGCAGCGCGGGGAAGGGGAGAGGGAGGAAAACGGAACTGCTTTGGATTTTCCTTCCTTTCGCAATTTCTCTGCGATCACAAAAAGCCAGATTGCGGCACATGTTCCTGCCTGCATTCACACAGGCAGCGCGCAAGGGCCCGGCACTTCCTCTGCCAGGGGCCCGCGGCTGCCGGTGGGACCGGGAGCAAGTGTGSGGCTAGAAGTGGATGGGGCTGAGAACTGGCACAACTCGCCCAGCGCCGCTCGCAGCTGGGGCCCCGGCCTGTGGATTTCAGCAGGCGCTCAGGGCAGCACGGCTGTGCTGCTCCCCTCTTGCCGCAGGGCAGCCCCCGTGTGCTGGGAAGCACCGGTGCCTGCTCGGAGCAGCTGCACAGGAACATGGGTGCTCCCGCACGTGGGGCCAGGCCACAGTGGGTGCCCTCATGCCAGGACCTTTCAGCAGGGTCCCCAAGACTGCCCTGGTGCAGCCGCGGACAGGCGAGGGGAGCCCAGCACTGCCTAATTCCCCCGGTTCAGCTTTCACTGCTTTCCCTTAGTAAGGACATTCTTTTTCTCTTTACCAACTGCAAAGCTGGGGAAACCCAATGCCAGTATTAAGGAAAATACTTTTCAAATTATCCTTTAGTTCCAACAGCTTAGTGTCCTTATGCGCGCTTAGTGTGGAGTTTCAGCCTCATCTGCGGGCAGCAGGAGAGCCCTCCTGGCCAGGAGCCGCCAGACCTTTCCTGCCAGCACCGGGGCCCGGCCGGCTGCAGGGCCGAGAGGCCACTGGGTCCAGGATAATTTTGGCTGAAGCTTCTGTATAGTTTATTTGCTGTATTTTTAGGTTTTGTTATACACACTGACGCTGGTTGGGGTCTTAGGACTGTGTCCACCCGTGCCGCCAAAGCCGCAGTGGGAGGATGGGTCTCTCTTCGGCAGTGGCGATGCCAAGGGGTTCTGCATTCCCGGGATGGGGATGGAGCAGGCTCTGCCTGCGGTTTATACAGGGAAACTAAATGTAGGGATGGACGAGCCACAACGGAGGCTCGGGCAGATCCTGCTCAGCCCCCTCCACTGTGGGCAGGATCATGGGGGGCAGAGGGGCTCTTCTTGCCCARCGTGTGGAGTGGGGGGTGAGAAATGATACCTCAGAAATGGCAGATGGGGCCTAGAGACAGCAGGGAGGACGAGACCACCCAGGCGGGAAGGCCGGGGCGCAGCAGGGAAGCACTGAGCTCTGCTCCCATCCCAGTTATCAGGTTCCCACTGCTGCAGAGCTGGGCAAAGGGGGATCTGCGAGAAGGATGGGACTGGCGGGTGCTGAGGGCTGTCCCAGCTGCAGCTGGGGCCCAGCGAGGCTGAGGGGCATCCCAGGCACGAGGGAGAGGTGTCCTGAAGCAACACGATGGGCCCACAGCCATGCGGACAGGCCACCTTCATCTGTCTTTGGGCTTCCGAGGAAATCCAGAACACTGCCCAGCCGCTCTGGACCCTCCTGCACACAGCGCTGGAATCCAGCTCTTGGAAAGCTCATCACCTCTAAAATGAGGCTGCGCAGTTGGGACAGGCATCCCCACAAGGAGACCTTTATGGGTAAAAGGCAAAGTACAGGGCACTGGGGAAGTCACAGCCTCTCCTTGAAACAGAGTGGGGGGGTTTCATGTGATAGAACCTGCTTTTTGCCACTGAGGAAGACACTGAGGCTTTTGACAAAAGCTCATAATGACAAGGGGCAGAAGAGTCCCGTTGCCCCCCGCAGACGTGGGCAGGAGCGAGGCTCTTGGGAAGCAGTGCCACAGCAGGGTACTCTCAAGGGCTGGCCAGAGGGCGAAGACGTCATTTCACTTGAGGCTCTGAGGAGCCTCATCCTGCCGGCACAAGGGCTGGTCCCTGCCTGGCACATGCATGTACAGCACCAGGGCAGCAAGTGATTTGGGTTTCACTGTCTCTGCCCTGGGCAGGAGCACCTGGGATGAAGCCACCCACCTGGGCCATGGGCACAAGTGTCTCCACTAATAACACCCAGCGACTTCCCACCACCTCCATCCCTTCTTTCTGCAGGCTCCTGCTCATGATGTGTCCCTAGCAAGAAGAGAGGTGTGAGGTCTGCTGTGTGGCTCCCTTGGTGCAGTGCTGTGTGTCTAGTAAGCTTCCTCTTGCGTTTGAGGTCCCTTGGGCATGTGCTGTCCCCACTGGCATTGGTGGCTCCAGCCCCAGGGAGCTGAGGGGGGCTGTGGCGTTGAGCAGAATCTCTTTCCTAAGAGGCTCAGAGGAAGTGGTCTGGGTCCAAGTGTCCCGTGTGTCGCTGCAGTGCCTATGAGTCTAGGGCAGACCAGGGGTGCCTGAGCAGTGTCTGGCTCTGCTGGCTCCTGCTGTGGTTCTGAGTCTGTGTAACATCCAGAGCAGAGCTGCTATCACCTCCTCTCCTGCTCAGCAAGTCACTGGGGAGGTGCTGGCAGCCAACGTGCTTGGCTACGGGAAGCTGAGCAGAAAAATCCGTCCTTGGGACCTTGGGAGGGGTCATCCCTGTGATAGAGATGCCGGGCAGTGTCGATGCCACTTGGCTGCGTCCTGACCCCACAGCAAACACTGTCATGGGCTCTGCAGCACTGCCATTGCGGGCAGAAACACCCTACAAAAAAAATCTTGTAGTGCAATTTTGAGGGGAAAAACACTGTAACTTCCCTGTGCTCTGGAAAGCCAGTATCAGCTGCTGGAAAACCCTTACAGCCCGTGGGCAGCCTGGTCATCATGRAGCACCAACAGTGCAGGGAGATCATTTTAGCTTCTTGGACAAGAAACTTGTGGCTTGGACTTTGGGTAGAGTATCGAGGAACTGGACCAGTTCTGGCAAGAGCTTGAGGTTCCCATCTCCTCCTCTCGGAGCAATAGTGATGGTAGCAAYGGTGTCAGTGACCTGAGACAACCAAATCCTTCATCCTGTGGGAGCTCTGACACTGAAGCAAATTCAGGTGTGAGCCTGACACTCACCTGAGTGGGGCGACCTGTGAAAGCCTAGCACTATCTCTTCTTTTTTTTTTTTCCTTTTTTTCCCCCTGTTTTCCTTTTCCTGGAGTAACTTGTGGGTAACATCTGGCATTCATCTCTCCTTTCCCTGCGCCACAGCAGAAGCCCTGGTGTGAGTCATGTCCATTTAAATATGGAAGCACATCATAAAACCTAATGGGGAGTCCAAAAGGTGAGCTTTTATGTGGTTGAAACTCAGCGAGAGGTCAAGATTGTTTGCTTTAAACACGGGGGGTCACTCGGAGCACGGAGGTGGTCCATGAAGCCTCAGAAAGGGCTGCTTGCTCAGCACGGGAGCACAGGGGGAAGATGCCCGTGACTTGGGTCCCGCTTCCCCAGGCGGTGCCAGGGCTTGGATGCTGGTGGGGGACGTGGGATTGTCACTGCTCTTGCCTGACAGACCCACGAGTAAAGCGGGTGCCTGTAAAAACCCGTGTGTTTTATRGGACCGAGGAGGAGCAGTGCTAACAACTTGTTTTTGCCTTGTTAAAYTCCCTCTTGTGTTTTACTGACTCTGAAATAATGTTTAACCACCCAGTTGTTAGGGTTTTATTGGTGACTTTATTGCAAATAAGTGCACTGTAAAGCGAACCTGCCGGGCCGCGCAAAGCTGCCKTTTGCTCTCCAGGCCCCATTGCCTGATGTGCCTTGTCTTGAGCCTACCCTGAGCAGCCGCCGCTTGTCCCACCTTAATCAGAAAGCTCCCCATGGGTGCCGGGAAGTCCCAGGCTGGGAAATGTGATCTGTCCTTGGCCATGGGAAGAGCCACCCAGAGCCTGGGGCTCCTCGCTTATCCTCRGAGTGTGAGTGGGTTTTGCTGTGAGTGAATGAGCGCAAGTTACTTGGCCTGGGTTATATTGCTCCAAGTGATCTGCGGGACTGAGTTCAGGGCTTGTCCTGGCTGTGGCAAGCACCAGAGCTGGTCTGTCGTGCGAATGTTTCCCTTGGACACTGCTCTGAGGAGGGGCAGCGGCTGTGGGATGTAGTGAGAAGGCCAGCAGGGGCAGAGGCCATGATGGCCTAGAGGCAGGGAGCCCTTGGCCCCTCGCCCCCCTCAGGGAAGGAGGTGAGAGCCCCTCTGCCTGGGCTGTGCTCAGACCTCAGCTTCTGCGCCAGGGAGGGTGTGAAGGCAGCTGGGTGCTGGCACTGGCCCCATTGGTCTCGTTTATAAGCAAGGCAGGATGCTGAGATTCATTGTGTTCCTTTGGCCCTGTCCCTCTGTCACAGYCTCCTCTGCATTTTCTTTTCCTCTTTGCTTTCAGGTAGGAGAATTGCTAGCCCTTCCAAGGGGTTTCTGTTCAGGCCTGGCAGAGATGCTGCCATATGTTTCCCATTTTGATAACTCCCCTATGGTGTCTGTTATCGCCCAAGTCTCTATTAAGATTTATTCTTGTTATTGTAGCAGTCGTTTTCCCCACGACATGTGCATTGTATTTGGAGAGAGTCATAACCACTCTCCACATCCAACAGATGCTGCAGTCAGCGCGACTCCTGCTCCCATTTACCAGACCTTTCTGCTAATCTGGGGTTTCACCAGTAACCACAAGCGCTGTTCTCTGCCGGAGGTTTCTCCCTGGTGTTTCTTGGCTGTGCTAGTGGCAAAGCGCTGACCAGAGCGCTCGCCCTTTGCAGAGCTGCAGACAGGCTTTGCTTGGCTTTGCTTTTCCTCTGTGTTCCCATTCAAAGCCATGGGAGTTTCCTCATCCTGATGCTGAGCAGGCTGAGCAAAATCACTGGGCAGTTTTGAGGCCACATGGGTACATCTCTCCACCCCTGGGACATGGACATGGCCTTGTACATCCCTCCCTTTGCAAACACCAGCAACTACATTGCTGAGCAAAGCTGAGGCGGACAGGACAGTGTGGTACCAGTGTGGCCATGGGAGCCAGAGCTTCATATTCTGATGCCAAAGCACCCGGACTCCAACCAACCAAACATTACCAGGACAGATGTGGCTGATTGGTTTGTTCACTCCCAGCCTTTGCCCCTCTGCAAGGACATAGCCAGGAGCCTGCGGACAGCCTGGGGCACCCAGCAGCACTTGTGACAGCGGCTGGCGCTGCTACCACCCATCTGCTGGGCAGGACGGTTGGAAGCGATGCCRGGCCCACGGCACCCACAGACCCTGCCCATTCGCCCCTCTTTCATCCTGATGTGCTTTGGTTGGCTCATACGGAAGAAAGGAGCTCCAAATGCTTTCCGGGACTAATAATATCCATCAAAGCGTTTCCAGGGCTGAGGCGAGGATATACGCTGCAGCACGCAGAGCAGGAAATGGGCTCGGGTTTTCCAGCGCTGCCTCTTCCAGACAGAGCAAACCACGGGATCGCGGGAGGACGAGAGTGCCGCACTCGTGGCTTTGTTTGCCCCAGAAGGAATTGATTTGATGAGAAAGGAAATTGGCTTTCTTTAATCTGTCCTTGTGTGAATTCCGCAGAGGAAGGCAGGAGCCGGCCCGCGCTGGCACGGAAAAGCCCCGCCACTGCTCCGGCGGTTCCTGAAACAGAACTACCCTTTGGTGCCACCCGATCCAAGCTATTTGAGGGTCCGGAGGTGCTTCCAGGCCCTGGCCCATGGGAAGCAACCATGTTTTGCCAGTTTTGCTCCAAAGAGCTCAAAATGGCCATTTTTCCTCTAATTTCTGAGATGTCTGTCYGTGCGTCTTCCCCCATTTGTCCCATGAGGCTCTCAGACAAGTATTGGCAAAGCGGGGTGTTCTTCAGGCATCATCGACATTTAAGAAGTGCTTAAAGCGATCACCATTTTCCATTAAAATACTCCTAATCTCAAGAAGTGTGTGGTTAGCTTCCCTTGTCTGCTGTCCTGAACCTGCTTCCCTTAGTGTCTGGCTATGGAAAATCAGGATTTGAGTTGAAACCTTCTTGTTCTTTCAAGAATATTCTTTTTGCTTTCTAAAAAGAAAAATGAACTGTGGATATCTTTTCAAGAAAACAACCATCAAAGAAAAGAAAAAAATCTGTAGGACCCTGRGTTCCTGACCAGGCTTCGGCAAGTGTTTCAGGGCAAAGGAAAAGGGAGATACTAAGTAGGAAGAGTAAGAGTTAACTAAGCTTTTGCCAGAGAAGAGTTAGAAATGGTGTAGCATTTTATGTAACAAAACCTAAAAATACAACAAAAGCTGTACAGAAGCTTAAGCCAAAATTATCCTGGATCCCTTTCAATGTCAAGCGGCTTTCCCAAGGTGACTACACATCATCACTGCTGCTCGTGCAGGAGGACATGGAGACACAACTAGACAAGGGACTAACGGGCGCCTGGTAACTCTGCGTGTCCTTTCTTTGAACTTCCCATGTGAGCATCGCAGAAGGACCCGGCCTGTGGGAAGGTGTGTTGACCCTCTTCCCTTCTCAAGGATGCTAAGCCAGGATTGTAAGACTTGAGAGAGGTCTGAATCCCACTTGGAAGTGAAATGAGGAAATATTGCCCCTTACAGACAAGCAGGGGCTCCAGCATGGGCTTGGGGCTTGTCTTCAGGACCAGTGCACGTTCCCCGAGATTGCCCTGTCCCTTGTGCCTTCCCTGCTGCGAGCTGCCCTGAGACAGTGCGGGCCGGGCTGCCTCRCGGCTGGAGGCGGCATGGATGGCTCAGCCCCAGCACTGATACACAAAGGAAAATCTCTGGGATGGAGTAAGGCAGTYTTCCTGATGGAATGGATTCAAAGAAGCAGCTGACATCAGCTGAAGAATCCATTCCTTATGGCACTGGGGTCAAGTTTGCAATGTATCTCATGAAATGCCCAGCAAGGCAGAGCAAGGGAGGGATTCTCCCAGCGAGAGCTGTGTATGTTGTACAGCCTCCTGTCCACAGGCTGCTCATTGTGTTAATTTGCTCATGCTAACAGACTGYGTTGTGATAGCACTTAATATATAACATCATCTGCCCCATAAAAGCACTGTACTACAAATCTGCTTGTCACTGTGGCAATCGGAGGAGGCCTGGTAGGACCACAGGGAATATCAGGGGTATTTTATTACCCTGTTAGAAAAGGGGAAAAGGGTTTGCAGCTGTAAACAGGGGACCCCACAGCTCCTGAGGATGGTTCATCTAGGAATGCTCCCTGTATATGAGTACGGTGCCCYTCTACCAGTGGCCCCATTGTGCTGTCCTGCTTGGGAGCAAAGTGAAACAAACCCTAGGCGCGAGGCTCAGGCAGCAACAGCAGTGTGAGGTGTCAGTGCAGTTCAGGCCTCATCAACTGAATTGAAATGAGACCTTGGCTGGCTTAAGGCACAGTAGCAGGGTGCTGGCCTGGGCCTGGGTGAATATAAATTTTCGGTGCGCCGACCACAACCAAGCCTGAGGCTGTGGGTGCAGGCGGATAGTGTTTTCTGGCTGCCTGAAAGCAGCTCTCACGCTGCGGGCAGGACCGAGTGGCTGTGCACTTGCTCGGCTCCCTCTGCGTGCAGCACAGCACAGCAGGGTCTCCTTCGTCCACAACCATGCACCACAACAAGGRAACGTGCTCGGATGAAGCTCCCTTTGGCATCTCCGTGTCGGACGGGGGTTCCTTCTTTCAAATTAAAAGCAATTTGYTTTAGCTGCAGTCCTGTTTCCCCTGTGGGGCTGTGGGACGAGGCTGCTGGTGACTCATGTAGAGTGTGGCCGATGCGTGTGCTGGAGCGGGCAGCACAGGGGCACCCGCCGAGAGCTTCTCAGAGCATTAATAAACCCTGCAACAGGCRACTGGAGGAGCGGGGCAGAGTGGGAAGGGGCCGCTGTGGCAAACCCTGCTGTAGTTTAGACTTTTTGTTTATTTTCTCACCAGCTCTCTGCTGCTGGTGGGCTGCATCTTACATGTCTGGAAGGATGGGGGCTGCAGAGTGGCTTGTGGGGAGATGAAGCAGGATGGGGGAATGGGATGAAGGGAAGTTGAGCCCTTTGCTTGCTGGCCTCCTCCAAGCCCTGTGAGTTTCTTGCTGTGGCCCCTTTCCTCCGGGCCACAAGTTCTTGTAGTTGCTTTGCCTGTGGCGGGGGGAGCTCTCTCTTTCTTCCCATCCCAGCGGGATGTGCCCCCCAAGGCTTGTCTCCAGGCATAGGGACAATGGCCCCTGTGCTTGTTGGTGACCCCGGGGGCTGGGGTCTCCACGACCCTGCCGGTGCTGYGCCCTGCGGAGCTGCCTCCTTCAGCAGCTCCGCCAAGGACGGAGCGGGTGACCCGGCAGCACCAGCCCGGTCGAGCCCGGACCCCCTTTGGGGGGGTGACCGTGCTGTGAGAGAGCTCAGTTGTTGCCCAGAGGAGCATGAGCTAAAACCAGAAGGGAGGAGAAAAGAAAAGGAAAAAAAAAATTTTTTTTTAAAAAAAAAAAAGTAAGAAAAGGGAGAAGCCGTGGCGACTGTGTGTCGGGCAGCGCGGCTGACAGGTTTATTCCTGAGAATTTCCCCGTGCGTGATCTCCACGTTGGGATCTGCAGGCGAGAGACCTCATAAAACGGCCCCAAATCTCCATAGCAAATAACGCCGAGCCGCGCTGCCCCGGCCCGCGCAGCCCCGCGCAGCCCCCTGTGCAGCCCCGCGGCCCGGGCGCCTCCGCTCCGCCGAGGGAGAAGCGGTCAGAGCCCGCGGGACGGCGCCGGCTGCGGCACTGGCCSCTTGGTTGTAGAGCTTCCCAGCACTCCTCTCTTTTTTGAGGAWTTGCTCACCTACTTGATTATTTCGTTTCTTTCTTTTTCTTTCTTCCTCTCTTTTTCGTTCTCCTTTTTTCTTTCTTCTTATTATTCTTTCTCTATTTTTTCTGTCTTCATCTTCGTGGTTTTTTTTCTCTTTGTGTCTTATTTCTCCTTCACTTTCTCTCATCTTTCTCTCTAGTTCTTTTTGACTTTTCTTCTCTTTCTTCTGTTCCTTGCTCTTTCTTTCTCTAATTTTCTTTTTTTTTTTCTTTCTTTCTTTCCTGTTGTTTTATTTTCTCTCTCTTCTATTTTCCTTTCCTTGATTTGTTATTTTCTTTCTTCTCTTATTTTTTTTTCTTTTTTTTTCCTCCCCGCTCTGCTCTTCCTCCTTCCCTTGCTCTCTACGCCGCTCCCCAGTCCAGCCGCGGGCGAGGCCAGTGGGCCAGGGCTGTACGGCCGGRACGGTGCCGCGGCGGCCGCAGGTGCCGCAGGACCGGCCCGGGGCTCCGCGGGGCTCCGCGCACCTGCCGCCCAGTGGGYGCGTCCCTAGCGCGGTACCGGGCAGGGGCCGAAGGGACCGACACAGGCTACCCCACTGCGGGTCGCGGCGGAGGCACCCGGAGCGGAACCGTTTGTCACTGGAGAAGCGAATGGGCGAAACGCGGAGCAGCGGTGCGATCCGCGCCCTGGTGCCCGAGCGCTTTTTCTTTCGTTCTCCTKATCTCTGCCTTTAAAAATTGCGCTCTGCCGCTGACTGTCTTTTTCTCGTTGCTTTCACTTCGGCTCTTTATTTCTTCTATTCTTTATTTCATTTTCGTCTTTTTTTTCGTCTTTTTTTAATGTTTATTTTCTCTTTCTTTCATTTCTCTTTCGTCGTTTCTTTCCTTTATTCTCTACTTGTTTATTTAATGAATTTATCTTCCTACTCCTCTCCATCTATTTCTTTTATTTATTATCTTGTGTGTTTTTTCTCTCTCCTTTTTTGTCTCGTATTTTTTCTGTATTTTTGTGTCATTATTTTTTTAATCTCTTTCTTCTATTTTTTCCTTTCTCTTTTTTTCTTTTTATCTCTCTTTCTTTCTGTTTCTTCTTCATTTTTCTTTTTATTTCTGTCTTCTTTCTCTTTTTTTCTTTTTCACTGTCTTTTTTTTCCCGTCTGTCTGTCTTCCTCGGTGCGACCTGATATTTGAGGTTTAGAGATGTTAAGTTGATTTGATATTTTCACTTCCTACGTTGCAAACGCCGATTGCAAAATTTTAATAATAACAATCGTACTACTACTAAAGATATTTATAATAACAGCAATGGTAAAAATCGGTAATTCTCTCAAATGCAGTGYTGGGGAAAAAATGCTCTTTTCTCGCGGGACCTGTGGAGTTTTTCACCTGCCCGCTCTCCTCCCCTCGCTCACAACGAATCCGTTAGTGTCGATGATTCCCGTTAAGTGGAACGACAACGAAGTAGGGCTCCTGCTGCCGCCATCCGCGCTGCTGCGGCCGCTCCCGTTCCYGCCACTGTTTCGGCTCCTTCCTCGCGCGGCGGCGGGGGCGGCGGCCCGGGCGCTGCTGCGCGCCCCGGGGCGGGCGACGACTCCGCGCGGCCCCCAGCGCCGCACTCCGCACCTGCGGCCCGTCCCGGCGCTCTGGCCGCGGGTACCGAGCGGGTAAGCGTCGGGAGAAACCCGTGTGCGCGGAGCAACTCCGCGGCCCTGCGCGGGGCCAGGCCCACCGGGGCGCACGGCGAGGGGTGGCGGGCGGAGCGGCGGAAGGGACGGGGGCAAACACGAGCGGCGGGACGGAGGAGCCCTCGGGCCGCTGCGCACCTGCCCGCGGCGCCCCCGCCGTCCGCGCCCGTGGAGCAGCCGCTCCAACCGCGGCCCGGTTCGACAACAGCGACTGGGGCCCGCGGGGCCGGGAGCACCTGCGCCCGGCCCCGGCGGGGAGGAACGGGCGGGACACGGCGGTGTCCGGCCTGGGGCTGCGGGGGTCCTGGGGCTGCCGTCGAGGGGTCGCAGCGAAGCGCCCCTTTCCCCGCGCTGCCGYTGGCACTTGGGGGCGAGGGGTAACGGATCCACCCGCTCCAACCCTCGGTGCTTCCGCAGACCGGAGCCGTTTCCAATGCCCCGAGCTTCCCTGCCACCTGCTCCAGAAGGTGCGAGCCGGGGGCAGAGGGACCCCTCGCCTCTGTTCCCCCCTCCGACGCCCTCCGGGTTCTTCCCTTGACCGCTCGGCCGCTGGCCGCGATAGCAAGCAGAGTCGCCCGCCCCATCCAGGCCGATCCGACCCACGGACCCCGGACCGGSGCGGCCGCGGCCTCTGCTTCGAGCAGGGCGGCAGGAGAGAGAGGAGCCCGTGGCCGGTCCCTTCGCAGCGCAGGGAAACGCGACCAGCTTGCTCGTTTTTTCGGCCGGTTCGGGGGTTTCCCTCGTCCTAGAGGATGTGGGGCTGTTCGTCGTCGTCCCACCTCCTCCCGGAGCCACTAACACGGCAGTGAAGCTGGCAGGGCCGGGGGTCCTCCTCACTGCCTTCCCGCAGCAGCGCGGGTTTGCGGGCGGAAAGCAGAGAGGGAGAGAGCGGGAACGCGGCCCAGGTCKGCCCAGAGCACGGACAGCACCCGCCGGGAATCGGGGCTTCCTTCCCGAGAAGGGGAGTTTCCGCGGGCGCTGTGTGGAGCGCGCGCCGCGGGCAGGATCCYTCTTGCACGGCGTCTCCTGCGCCTCCCGCGCTGCTCTGACCGTTTCGCTCCGCGCTTTCCCAAATCCCCATTCGGGGGGCTTTGTGGGAAGCCAGGAGCGGAGCCCTTCTCTTCGCAGCTCCACGGCAGGGAGCGAGCAGCGCCGAGAGCCCATGCCCTGTTCTGCCCGTGTGCCTTGAGCTGCGAGAACATATGCTCAAATATGTGCGAGGAGTCTAGATTTTTCTCTGCAAATATTTTTACCGCATCCAAAGATAATATTTCAACAGAAGAATCAAGCCCCGCAGGCTACACACGGGGCAGCTATATATAACCCGCGCCTCGCCGCGGCTCCCGGCGCATCGCTCGCGTTATGCAACCCCCGTCGCGGCCGTAGCCACCGGCTCCGCCCGCCCCGTCGGGGCSCTTCCCCGGGCACCTCGCGGCTGCCGCCCGTCCGCAAGGAGCGCGACGGGCCCGGCGGCCACCGCGCCCGCTGCCCATGCGGAGGACGGGTCCGGGRGACCCCGCGGCTCTCCGAGGAGCGACTGCCGCCCGGTGAGTAGCGCCTCGGCGGGCAGCGACGGGCCCGGCATCCCCACACCGCCCGGCACCGCGAGGGCAAGTGCCCGCGTCCARCTCTCCCGCCGCCGCGCTCTTTGCTTTGCGTTTTCTCCACGTTTTTATTTTATTTTAATTTATTTTTTTCGGCCATGGAAGTGGTCCGGCGCTTGCTTGTGACTTGGGGGTTTGATGGCCCGGGGAGGTGCCCCTCGCCGCCRCTCCGAGGTGCGCGCTACCTGCGCGCCGCGGCGCGGGCTGCCAAGCCCCGGGGCCGCAGCACGGGAGCGCTGCCCCGGCCGGTCCCGGACATCCGCAGCGTGACGCGGGGCCCGGCTCGCTCGGCTCTTCCCTTCCCGTCGGCCGGCTCCCCGCAGCCCTGATTGACACCGGCGGCCCCGCCGCCCAGCCCTCCTCGGCGGCCCGCGCCGTGCCCGGGAGGCGGGGAAGGGCCTCCCCAGCCCTTTGACACCGGCGCGGCTGCAGTTTCACTTCGCTTTCGCCGCCGCTGCTGCAGGCAACCCCCCCAGCCCGGCCTCCGTGTGACGCCTCCCAGCCCCTGGATGCGGGAAAGCKCCTCTCAGGGAGCCACTTTCCCTACGTGCAGCCGGGAAAGGGGGGGCAGAAGCAGGAGGTGGCGGTTGGAGGGGAGGGAAGAGAGGAAATAAATTAATAAATCGCAGGGAAAGAGGCTGGAGGGAGAGAAACTAAGAGCTCAGGGATAAATCGGTTAGGTTGTTTTTCTCCCCCTTAGGTTCCCTTTTTCTGGCAGGGCTCGATCCGGCCGCCTCGGTGCTTGGCGCTGCCTGCGAAGGGCCTTGGGGAAGTTTCCCGCTCCCCTACGCTCTTCCCGAACCGGGGGGAGAGAGTTTGAGTTATTTTTTGTTTGGATATATTTTTTTTTTCTTTTCGTTTCCCTCCTCCTCCACCCCCCTTTCTGGAAGGAGGGGGGTCTCGCTCGCACCTCCCTGGATGGTGCGGTAGAAAGGAGGGGAGTGAAGGGGTGGGAGGGGGGGCTCGTGGTGGGAGGCTGCCGCGACTGCTGCTCCTGCATTGGTGTCTCCCCTATGGACGAAAACAGCCCTCTGTCTCCCAAGGCAAATGCTTTCAGTATCGCCTCTCTGATTTCAGTCGCCGCCGCCGCCGARCAGGCAGGGAAGGAAGCGCTGGAGGAGCGCGGCCGTGGTGGCCGCCCCAAGCCCGCCCGCCCGCACAAGATGCACTTCAGCACCGTCACCAGAGACATGGAAGGTGGGTGCCGCCGTGCAGCGCCCCGCACCTCGCCCTCCCCCCGCCCCGGCATCATCCCCCGACCCTGGCCCTTGCTTTGCCGACGATTTTGCTGCTTCCAGGCTGCCCGTGCGGGGCCGGAGCCCAGGCTGCTGCCTACCCCGCTCGGGCTGCGCCGCGGCCTCTGCGCTGCCCGGGCATCCTCCCAGGGCCCCCGCGGCTCTGTCGCCACGCTGGACACTGGCGCCGAGAGACCCTCACGGCCCCTGCGTCTCAGCTCCGGGCCCGGGGGAACCGAGGCAGCCGCCAGGGGTGTCACCCGTGCGGGGCCGCCCCAGCGCTGCGCAGAGCCGGCCCGGCTCCCGTCCCCTCCGTTCCCTGCACGGCTCGGAGATGCAGGGAAGGGGCTCTTGCCAAACCAGTCCCGCCTCCCCTGCCAGCCACGTCCCCGCGGCTCAGGACGTTACCTGCAGCACCCTGATTACACAAAAATAAGAACTGGTTTCTTTTTTTTTTTTTTTCCCGACCCCCCCCTGATTTTTTTTTTTTTGGGAGAGAGGGCCAAGGAGTAGTTCGTTTTGTCACAATTCTTGTACTGCGAGGGAGGCCTGTAGCGACAGTGGGCTCTGCGCCGCCGCGGCCCCTGGCAGATCTCTCGGGTTTGCAAAGGGGGGAAAAAAGAGAGAAAGGAAAAAAAAAGAAAAAAAAAAGAAAAGAAAGAAGAAGAAGTGGGGGGGGAGCCGCGGCAGCAGCAGGCAGGAGGCAGCGGGAGCTGCGAGCTCCCCGCCTGCCCGGGGGGAGCGGAGCGGAAAGGGGGAGGGCCCCGCTGGGCCGGGCGCGGGCAGCAGAGGAGGCGGAGGGCGCCCCGCGGAGCGACGGGCGGGGGGTGCGCCGAGGCTGGCGGGGGGAGAAGAAGCGGGAGCCGGAGCCGAGCCCTGACCGCCTGTTTTTGGAATGATTTCAGCTATCTCCAGCCCCTGGCTCACCCAGCTGTCCCATTTTTGCGATGTTGCAGCTTTCACGGCCAACAGCCTGAGCAGCCTGAACGCCTCCGGGGGCTACCACCTCTCCCCCTCCCCAGGGGACCCGTACGGACAGCATGAGCCGCCGCACTACGAGCCCTGCCCGGCTCCGCAGCACCCGCACCCGCCGCCCCAGCACGGCTACCCGTTCGCGGCGGCCGGGGCCAACCCGCCGCCCCCCGGCCCGGAGCCGCCCGAGGGCGCCGGGGGGGGCGCAGCCGCGGGCCCCGCCGCCGTCTCGGGCTGCTCGGCGGGGCCGCCCGCCGCCGCCAAGGCGCCCGTGAAGAAGAACCCCAAAGTGGCCAACGTGAGCGTGCAGCTGGAGATGAAGGCGCTATGGGACGAGTTCAACCAGCTGGGCACCGAGATGATCGTCACCAAGGCCGGCAGGTCAGTGCGGAGCCCGGCGGAGGCGGCCGCGGCCATTTGATCGCCCCGTTTCTGCGCGTTGTGGCGGAGCGGCGCCGCGGGGAGTGCGGAGCAGAGAGCGGCCTGGGGGCGAGGAGCAAGCGCGGCCGTTCCGCGGAGCGGGAGCTGGGCCGGGTTGTGGGCTCCGCGGAGCGTTTTAGCCGCGCTGCAAAACGCTCTTTGCACCGGCTCTGCCGGGCGCCTTTGACTGTCGTTACCCCGCGCCAAGGGCACGGTCCTTCCCGGAGGGGCATCCAGGAGCAAGGGAAAAACAACCCCGGAATCCCGCGGTTATGAAAGTTGCTTTTATCGCGGGRGTAGATTTTTCCCTTTCGGCAAAGACCACGAACAGGCCCCGGTTGTGCCTGTTTTGCACCTCGAAACGTCCCCCAGGAGCATCGCATTTCCCGACTGTCGAATAACGAGCTCAGCCGAGCCAGGCCCGGCTCGGCGGTCGGGCCGGCTCCCAGTCGGGAACAAAGGAAGCGGCTGCTCCGGCCGTGTCAGAAATGAGCAAAACAGCTGGGAGAAGGAGCGGGGGCCCAATTAGGCTTGTTAATTAACCGCGTGTAATTACGATTGCCTGGGAGCGCCTTTGCAGCGGGCKCTCGTTTCAGGGCACGGGCGCTGCTCCCCGAGTGCCGGCTGCGCTGTTCGCGCGCTGTCTTGTTCCCTCGATTTAAAGCAATACGAGGAGGGAGGGGAAAGAAAGTGGAAAAGAAATATGTCTGTTTGCCCGGTGATCGCTGTCGATGAGTGCGGGAAGGACCATGATGCCCGGAGGGACGAGCGAGCAGCACGGGCTCTGCTCCCGAAGGGCCCAGCACTGCCGCTGTCGCGGCCTCGCGCTCTGCTGCCTGCGGCGTATGTGAGGCTCTTGGAGGTGCAAGAAATAAGTATGTTTATTTACTGCGCACTTTTTTTATAGAGCGTTTTGCTTTTAAGAATAGTAATTATCCTCTCGGTGTTCGGTGGAGAGGCAGACGCTGGAGGGCCAGCGGCGCGTTGTTGTGGGCGCCCGGGAGCGACTCCCCGCGGCCCCTAACCCCGCGCCGGCCCCGAGCTCCGCGGCGGCTCCCTGCGAACAGGAGTCGCTCGATGCGGCTTCATCGTCTCCGTCGGGACGGCTGCAGGAGCCCGCTCGCAAACGGTCCCGAAAGGGAACTAACCTGATCAAGCAGCGCATTCGGATTTTTTTTTTTTTTTTTTTCCGGTCCTGTTCATTTATTTAATGACACCGACAATTTTCCGGGCAGGCGGGTAAAAAGCAAACCCAAATTAAAATAAAACGGGGTGAAAGGAGCAGAAAAAGGTGTGGGGAAGACGCTGCGAAGCCTCCTCTGCCCCGCGCCTCCGGCTGGCCCTGCTGTTTGTCTAAGTGGGTCTTATCAACGCGGGCTGTTTGTTTTAAAACACAGTTTTAAAACAAGAAACGCCGGAACTGGAGCTAATGGGGGTTTTACACCTTTAAAAATAATAATAACAAAAAGGGCGCCTGGAAATGTTCGCCGGGGTGGAAGGAGCTGCACGGCTGTGGACCCGCAGCCGAGGCTCCTGTGGCCGGGCTCGGGCAGCCTCTGCTCGGGAGAAGCGGCAGCAGCGCAGTTCGGGAAGCGCAGGGGAGGCGCGGAGCAGGCCCGGCGGGGCGGCCCGCGAGGGGCCAGGGGTCGCGCGGAGCTCGACTCTGCTCGGTTGTTTTTTCGGGGGGATTTTGTGGGTTTGGTTTTTCAGCGGGTTCAGACCTCCTTGCCGCAGTGCCTCCTGTTACTGCTCGTTGGGGTTTCCCGCACGATTAAAGGATATGTCAACGAACAGCGAAGCTATAACGAGACGCGAGCAGAGCGCGCATCCTCAGCGCGGCCCGTACGGAGCCGTCCTGGGGGCTTCTTGTCCTTTCACGTTTGGCCCTCAGCCCCTCTGAAAAAAAAATCAGGTCTTTGCGAAGTGGGGACGCGGGGAGGGTCGGCAGGGAGCAGACGGCAACGAAGTAGGGCCAGGAAAGGGCTCGTTGCGGGTACTGGGCACCCCGCGCCGCAGGACCCGCGCACGGGAGCTTCAAGGATGGGAAAAGACAGGAAACGAAACTCTTCCACTCGTGTTCCCGTTCTGCAAGAGGAAGGCAGCACCGCGTTCTCCCCCCGCACCAGTGCACCCTGAGGTGACGGAGAGAGGGGTGCGTGTGCGACACGAGCCGCCCCATTCATCCTTTGGGAGGCTCCTGGGGGCCGAGCGGGCACCGCTGCCCCCGCTCACCCTGTCCCCGCGCCGGCCCGTGGGTCCTGGAGAGCGCGTGGGGAGCGCAGAGCCCCATGTGGGGCAGGGCGAGGTCTGCGGGTGCGGGGAGCCCCTCGGGGCAGCGCTCGCCCCGCGCTGAGCTCTCCACTTCTCTCCGTGCCAGGCGCATGTTCCCCACGTTCCAGGTGAAGATCTTCGGCATGGACCCCATGGCGGACTACATGCTCCTCATGGATTTCGTCCCTGTGGACGACAAGCGATACCGGCAAGTACCGCGGCGGGCGGTGCTGGGCGCTGCGCGGCGCCCGGGATGAGCGCGGGGCCGGGCGCGGATCCGCCGCGACCCCCCAGACCCTGCGCAACGACGGGAAGGGCGCAGCATCCGCGCGAGGCAGGTTGTCCCCGTCCCACCTGGGACGTCCCCACCTCCAAAAGTCACCAGTGGTCGTCGAGCGGAGCAGGGGGCAGCGTGGGGCGCTCGGAGGCCGCGTGTTTGGGGGAAGAGAGCGGGATTTTTTCCCTCGGAGAGTCCCGGCTCCGCCGCTCCGGGCGCCTTCCCGGTAAAGACGCCGTTTATGCGGCGGGCTTCAGAGCGGGCCGCCTGGCAGGAGCGCGCCAATGAATCGGGGTCCGCTCTGTAAATATTTAGACAGATATCCAAATTCTCAGGGCGTCCTAGAAATGTTTGCTTGTCAAGGGAAGTGGCGTATATAACATCCAATTGAGTATATCTTTAAAAAGCAATGTTTCTGCTTGAGCCCAATGGTGTCTAATTCCCCCTGTGCAAACACTGGTGTTTAAAGTAAACACGTGTATAGAAAATTGGTTTCTCTGTTTTAAACGTTACTGTTGAATATGTACTTTGAAAGAATGAAACAAGACTGTTAAACTCTGGAGCTGCCATTAAGCTGCGCATAAATGTCCGCTCTCCACTTAGAGCCAGAATATTACCGTACAGAGGGCTCCCTTTCACTTTTTTTTTTTTTTTTTTTTTTTTTTTAAGACAGCGGAGCATTTGCGGCTTTTCCTCCAACTCGTGCATGTGATCTGTAAATTTTCCCGATCCCGCAGACCCCTCCCGGCAATTGCCATGGGCGAGCTGATAAAATACGATTTCCCCCCTACAGCCGCAGCCCGCGGGCGGCTGTCGGGAAGCGCTCGTGCCCCCCGTTTCCTTGGGAAGCGGGAGCTGCCCGGGGCCGCGGAGCAGCCGCTCACGGCGCTGTCCCCGCGGCAGATACGCCTTCCACAGCTCCTCGTGGCTCGTGGCCGGCAAGGCCGACCCCGCCACCCCCGGCAGGGTGCACTACCACCCCGACTCCCCGGCCAAAGGGGCGCAGTGGATGAAGCAGATCGTCTCCTTCGATAAGCTCAAGCTCACCAACAACCTGCTCGACGACAATGGGCACGTAAGTGTGCCAGGAGTCCCGGGAGAAGGGGCGGGAGAGGCGGCCAGGGCTGCCGCGGGGGCCCTGCCCGCGCCCCGGCTGCGCGCTGCGCTCTCCTTGCTCCGCCTGGATCAGTTATTGTCTCCTTGCTCATTTTATCATTCAGATCATTTTGAACTCCATGCACAGATACCAGCCGCGTTTTCACGTGGTCTACGTGGACCCCCGGAAAGATAGCGAGAAATACGCGGAGGAGAACTTTAAAACCTTCGTCTTCGAGGAGACGCGCTTCACGGCCGTGACCGCCTACCAAAACCACCGGGTGAGGGGGCCGGTGCCGCGGGAGGAAGCGGGTGAGCCCGGCACGGGCACCGCCTGCAGCGGCGGCGCGTGGGGCTGCTTGGTCTCCGTGTCGGGCTGGGGAGGCGGGCGGTGGGTGCCCGGCGGTGCCCGTATTCCCGAGCGTATTCCCTGCTCCTCTGGTAACCTCACTGCGGGCAGAGGAGCCCGATACCCGGGGCGCTGCGGCGGGGCCGCCCTGGCGCACAGCGCGAAGCACCGGCCCTGCCGCCCGGAGTCCTGCGCGGTCCGGGGACACGTTGACCGTGTCAAACCGAGAACTGGGAGCTGACGGGTTTCCCGCCGCCCAGAGCCGATCACGGCTTGTTTGGATAAACCTGCGATTTTACTCTCCGGGTCCCCTCCCTCCCTCTCGGGCTGTTCCTCAGCACAACACAATTGTRTTGGGGTCGGGGGTGGAGAGGGGGGCACACGACACAACTCCCTCTTCCCTAATCCGGGGCGGATTTGAAGCAGCGGCTAATCCTACTGCTTTCTGAAATCGCATCAGGGTAATGTAAAGGGAAATCGTCGCCACTGCAAAGGCGGTTTCAGCACAGGGTTTCCCGGCGCTGCTCGGAGACCGGTCCCTGCCCCGCACCGATGCGCGGGGTCAGCGGCTAGGCCTTCACGCGCTTGCTCGCGGACAGGCGGCTGTGGGGCCACTTCTCATAATAGCAGCGAGCAAACGTGTCCCGAGGGGTCCCCAGAACGGGGCTCAGGCCGCGCGTGACCTCCCCGCAGGGCCCTGGCCGGCTGCGCCTTTAAGGGGCTCCGAGTCCCTCCCCGACTGGCATTTGCCTGATGGCTCTGGACAGCTGCTCTTTCTCTCCTGCTTTCTATCAGTTTGACCTCTAAGGCTGGAACTGTCACTGAGGGGCTTAAAGTTTGTTTTTCAACCCATTCCGGAAACTCACAATCACATACTTTATCCGTGGATTTGCTTAAATATAGAAAATGTCCTGTCTTCTCCCTGGCGAATTAAATAAATACATAAGTATGATTTATCCAGTGATTTGTCTTAGCTGCTCCAGTGGTGACCCATATAATGTGGCATTTTCTTACAAGTGCATTTACAGAGCTTTTGCAGCCGATTCGGGCTGCCTCTCACTTTGCCTTGAACTCATATTAGGTAGCATCCTACCCTGCGTTTTCCAGCGGAGGGAAAGCGCGTATTTATTCTCAGAAGCATTGTGCCCTAGCTCCCTGTGCCACCTGAGGCCCCGTTAACACCGGGAACAACTGACCCCAAACGTCTGGTCAGAGACACACTTGTCACCTAACCAGAGTCCTATGTGTGACACTCATGTTCTCTGCCTTTTCTTACAGATCACGCAGCTCAAGATTGCCAGCAATCCTTTTGCCAAGGGTTTCAGAGACTGTGACCCTGAAGACTGGTAAGACTGTTTCTTTGCTGACCACAACAAGCTCCCTCTTGCCTCTTGCACATGCTGCCCAGTTCACATCTATACATGTATCATGTTGAGCGGGCTCTGGGTCAGACCTTGCTCGCCAGCTGTGACCGTGTGTGCATGTGCCCATTCGTCTGGAGCGATAGCTCTGTATCACTTCTCCTCTTCCAGGCCCAGAAATCACAGGCCTGGGGCCCTGCCTCTCATGAGCGCTTTTGCCAGATCCCGGAACCCAGTGTCTTCCCCTGCGCACCAGAATGGGACAGAGAAAGGTGAGAACCACTAGCAGCCAGGCCTGCGCCCACTCTTGCCCAGGCCACACAGCCAGCACCACATGCGTGCTGGGAGCCAGCCTCACTCACACCCCTGGGACCCAGCCACCTGCAGTGGGCATGTGTCCCCATTGTTAACACGCTTTGCACTGGCATCTATTTTTATTTCAAAAATAGACATATTTTTAGTGTAATTCACTCTTATTAGGTCCAAACATTCACTACTATTGTGCTGTTATAATTAAACAAGGGAGGAAAGCAGTGACGTTGTTTAAAACACCTTTTCCTTCTGGTGTCCTATTTCAGAGTTTTGGGCTGAGACTTTAGCTTTTCAGGCAGGGAGGCAGTGCGGGTGCCTCGCACCGCGCTGCTGTGCCCACTGCCCCACGGGAGCCACAGGCAGGTCGGCAGCACAACCCTGCCCCTCRCCTGCTTCCCCCCCTGCGCAGAAAAACAACTGTCGGGACAACCGGAGGCCTTTCCTCCCGGCGCCCTTCGGGCTCATAAAGTAAAGGGAAGTTTGTATTTGTTTAGCRTTACACAATTGCAAAAATCCCGGGCGTGCAGCGACTCGCCGGCCCGTCCAGCCCCGTTCGTGGCAGTGGGAAGGTGCTGCCCCCGGCCCGCTCCCCGCCGCGACCCCGCGGCGCGGGCAGGGCGGGCGCTCACGCCGGATCCCCCCCGCTTTCCCCTTGCAGAGGGCGCCGAGGGCCGGCGGGACTACGAGCGGGAGGCGGCGGGCGGGACGCCCCTGCACGGCGACGCCGCGCACCAGCAGCTCATGTCACGCGTGCTCAGCCCCGCGCTGCCCGGCGGCGGCGGCGCGGGCGGCGGCCTCGTGCCGCTCGGCGGCGGCGGGGGCGGCC